>LTAE01000435.1:0-34923 GCA_001647135.1 Pontederia paniculata | reverse complement strand
GAGAGAGAGAGAGAGAGAGAGAGAGAGAGAGAGAGAGAGAGAGAGAGATGAGCGTGCATGGCTCAGTACTCTGCTCTCTCTGCGTCCACGTATTTATTTGACCAAACCATCAGGATTTCATGCAGTCTTTTAGTATTGAATTTTTTTATTGATAATCTTAGTGCACAACACTATTTATAGATAGATGATGACCATTAAAACATAATATAATGATGCAGCAAAATGCCTCATCCTGTAACACTACATGTTATACATACATATACATATACCATGTCTTCAAAGGCGAATGAGGGCGAAAAGGAGGAGCTAAGTCAGCCAAAAATGAATTATATATGCATGACTCAGAGGTCATTTTATTTTAAACAAAGCAAAATCATTTCCGAAGGAAAGTCCAGGGACCCCTAGCTGCACTCATCCTGCATGATATCAGATCAGGTATAAAGCATCAAATACTGATGATTAAGTGATAACTAACAAAACCATAACACAAAAGAAAAAGGGTAATCTTTTTTATTTTATGCAATACATGGTTCATCAGATCTAATATGTGTTTACACTGAAACTTAGGTTGTTTGAAGATGATGATTTATTTATTAAAAAATAAAATCTATTTTCGAAAGCAAGCTATATAATTGATTAATATATGATGTGCATGAAGATATTGTAGGGACAATATTCTTTCCTAATTTTCTTTGTTATATTTTGGTTGAAAAAATATATTTTTACATACAAGTTTTTATCACCGCACGTAAGAAAATGGAAAAGAATGTTTTTTTTTACCAAACAAACACAGCCCAACTATTATTTTATATGGATACTATATCTTCATCAATACTGTGTGCTAGTATCCTTTTTGTTATTACTTTAGATAACTTAAAAACTAGGAAAATGTTTTTGTACCTCCAAACACTGGCAAGAGTCCTAATGCTCATGTAGATTGTTAGCGCAATCCAAATTCCTATAAACCCATGACTAGATGCGAGGTATATCAGGCATGGAATACTGACAGCAGCAACAGCAACCTGAAGAGAAAAATAAATGTCAATATTTTTTTTGCATAACAAATAACATAAATTTGGAGAACAATTGTTTTCTGACAGCAGAGTGAAAAAGTAAAATATAGATTAATTCAAAATAACCAGCAAAAAAATTGCTTCCTTCTTTCAGATTGCAGGTTGTGAAGGGACTTGCCATAGAATATGCAGAATAAGTGTAATCAGATGCTCCAAAGTTGATCCCATCAAATACAAAGGCCAGTGAATTGATCGTTTGTGTTCCAGCAACAAACTGATGCAGAATTTTCGGACGTACAGAAATATACTTATGATCAGTAAAGGAAACAAAATTATATCAGAAAACGACTGCTACTTGCAGTTTTTTTTTTGGTACAATTTATAACACTATCTCTGTGCAGAACGTACCGGAATCCCTTTATGAATTATTTTCCGAACGTTGACGTCCTTGGTGAATATTCCTGATCCAAACTGAATTCCTACTCCAAGAAGAACTGTGAGGGCCAAGCCCAGGACAATGCTCAACTGCATTATGAGCATACACCCTTTAGAACTGTTGTTTATAATGTCATGAAGCACATTCTTGCTACAGGTTGAGAGCTTGAATTACCTGCAGCACACGAGCTGTGGCAGCCACGATCTTGTGATGATCAGCTTTTGCGTATGAATTCGCGAGTATTGCCTGCAAAATTGGTAGGATTCTGTAACTAATAATTTGTTGTATGCTAAGTGTTCAGATTTAGCTAAACAAGTGTTGTAATTATAAATTTTAATTATGTCATATAAATTAGAAGCTAAAACGTGGAGATGGAACCTGTCCAGCAACTGCCAGTCCATCAGCAAGTAAAGATGTCGATAACCAAAGCTGCAAGCAGATCTGGAAAGCAGCCATGGGAGTTGGCCCATGGTGTGCAGCCAATGAAGCTGCCATTGTAACACAGAATGTTACTGCTATCACCCTAGCCAACAATAGAAATCCTGAATTCAAGAAATAAGAAACTTCAACCATGAGCAGCACGAAAGGAATTTAGAACCAGCGATTCATCGAAAGCTTCTGCCTTTTTTTTTTTTTCGGTCAAAGGAAATCACATTACCACATTTTAGAAACCGACTGAATTTGAGAGCCTTGACACTGGGAGGCACAACATCAACTTTCTGAATTAGTCTACACAACAGTATCAGTGTTATGAGGTACCTACAAGGAGCAAATTAAAGTGTGTCAACAATACAATATTTGGGCTTGAATTAACAGAGCAAAACCGACAGAACCAAAGGCAAAAACCACAACTTACTGGGAAATGACATGGGCAATTGCTGCACCACTGACGCCCATATGGCAGACAAACATCAGAATGGGGTCTAGAACAATATTAGTTACATCTCCTGCAACTGAGATAACCAGTAAAAGAACATGGAATTAAAGGTCATGGAATATAGTCCGAATTGAAAATCTTGACGCAGCAGAGATGGATAATGTTTCAACTACAGGCATTGAATTACAAATGAAAAACATGAAATGAATTCCTCAACAGGAATTTCCTGAATAATAGTAAATTTTTATGAAGAAACAGAAAAAGAAGAGTGGAGGAATGATTCTAGTTAACTCTCCATGGCAACAACTTCATGTATGCCCAGAATCCATGGAGGATAGAAATACTTTTCCTTTTGGGTACGTAGATAAAACAGCATGTTCAGCTGTGAATATATATGCTTACCGGTAGCATACAGAGGAGTCTTCGTGTCTTTAAATCCCCGGAAAACCCCTTGCATGGCCAGAGACAAGAGAACAGCAGGTGCACCAAGTGATCTCAATGTTAAATACCTCAATGCCGGAGCCAGCATAGGGGAACCCTGTGCCGTGAGATCATGTTATTACTAAAATTTTACATATTTCTTCCAACTTGAAATAGAAAGAATTCATCACATTGATATATGATTTTATCCTCCTTACTAGTGACTTATGTAGAAAAATAAAAACTTATGGGCCTTCTGCCCATAATCAATTAGTATTTAATTGTTAGCCTTTAGCATAATTCATTAGTTTACTTCCTTTCAGTTAAACTTTTTAATTAAATTTTCATGTTATGATTGTACGGGTGTTTGGAACTCTACATAAACTCCCGTACGATTGTATTAGAACTTTGATTTTTATGAATAAAAATTATCCTCATGATATCTCAAAGCTGCTAACTTAATTAGGATTTAGTAGTAGTTTAACTGAGTAAAGTTAGATTATATGGATGTTTCTTTGGTCGAGCCTATCTCATATCTCATTGATGCTCTTATTATCGAGTCATTAGTTGTTCCTAAGAAAGTTGATCCTGTGTTGAAATCTTTTAATACTAACATACTTCTTTCCTCTTATTTTACTATTTCAAGTTCTCTAGTTCTTGACAAGATGAGGAATGGAAGTACAAACTACCTTATTCTAACATTGATGTATACAGAGAAAGGTCTCGTCAATTATCCCTATGTTGTTGTTGCTTGGATTAATATGCTGATTTATGACATCTTGATGCTACCCTTTGATACTTGTATTGTCTTGCAACTCGTCGGAGTTGAGTTTTCTCAGCTAGGGCGCATTAATGTAGAACAAGAATAACTTATGGCCCTTCGGCCCATGATAATTAGTTTTTAGTTGTAGGCCTCTAGCATAGTCCATTAATTTAATTGTTTTTAATTAAATTTTCTTTTATTTAAGCTTCCATGTTACGATTATATGAGTATTTGGAACTCTATAGAAGCTCCCATATAGTGGTATTAGAACTTAGACTTTTACGAATAAAAAATTAATCTTGTGATATTCCTAAGTAACTTAATTAGGATTTAGAAGTAGTTTTAAGATCTCCATCACAACTTCTATATATGGAGCAATCCACATGGAAAAAATGATGCCAATTATTGTCACGAACTGAAGAACATTTAAAATTGGAGAATTGATTATTGATTAGTGGCTTTTGCGTGTATATTTATTATTTCATGAATTGCCTTTCCTATACTAAAATATCACGGGACATGAACAAGTGATTCAAAATAACCACCTCTATTTGCTGTGAGATAGCAAGTTTCATATACATGTTGAGAATCAGGGACGGACCCAAAAATAAAAGATAGATGGAGGGGGCGGGGACCCAAGACCTCTACATATAAACTAAAATCACCTACCCATTAAACTAAAATATAACTGTATTACTTTGTTAGTAGTTTTTTGTTTATTGACTTCAACTACTAGTATATATATACTTAATACATCGAAAAATTGTGGGGTGGGGGAGTGTGTGTGTGTGTGGGGTGTTGGGCTGTTAAGAATTCAGGAAATCATTTTGATTGATGATTAAGACAAATAAGCCATGCAAATTTCTCAACAAGTTGCTAGAGAAGCACCAAACACTAATTTGATGAAATGGCATTGTCATTCACAAGTAAATTATAGAATTATTGGGATGTGGCCCATGTTCTTTTTACTTATATGTCCATATTCAGTATTGGTTCAGATATGATACTATGTAAAAAAAAGGAAATTCAGAGTGAATCAGAAAAAAAAAAAAACAGTATGGCATTCTTTATCTAAGATTGGTAACTTACAGGCTTTACACCCATGATCCTCAACACTGCCTTTGCTGCAAAAATTAGGAAAATTGCCTGGACAAGACCGAGTGCTGCACCAACAATCAGTGCCGATGAAACTGAAGGAATGTATTTCTTTTTGCCTCCAATTGCCGACAGTTCAACGCAGTTGCCATTGACGCATGGCGCATCACAGTGTTCTTGCTCAGAATCTGCAAGTAAAAACTTTATGGTGTGACACACAGTGTTACAAATCAGAGATGAAATTTGAATCATAGTTTATAATACATGTACCCCTTGATGGAGTCGGAGGCAGTTCTTTCTTCTGATTGTTCACTGTATCAGACTTCTCATTGTTTGTATTCACTGGGTAAGCCTTTTCTATATCTCCATCTTTTACTTCTTCGACGCTCCCGCTCATGATGGCATCTTCCTCAGCCACAAATGACGTTGTTACACTAACGAGAGGGTAGATGCAAATCTTTGAAACCTGATTGAAGATGGCAATAGACACCCCGACAGCTGCAATCTCGACAGATCCTGTTTAAAATTTTAAGGAAGATTGAGAGTTCATATCAATAAACAAAAGTAACTGGTTTCAAATCTTTTCCCTTGAAGACAAATCATGAGACTTGTAAGAGAAACAATATATGAGAACTCTAGTTTGCAAACTGAGAGAAAGGGAGATCATCTGAAACAAGTAAGATAAATAAAGTACAACAATGCACAAACCCAAACGGCCAATGAATGCTGTGTCAACCAGAGAGGCAAGTGGATCAGCTGCCAAAGCCAGTGCCGCCGGGATGGCGACCCGCAAAACCTCTAATCCCAGCTCATCCAGCTTGAAGACATGTCTGTTCAGACAGAAGTTTGTTCAGCAAAATTCTGTAGTCAAGAGACCAATTTCTTCTGACGGTACTTGGATGCAGAATGCCCATTGCACCATGTCAAAATCGTAGATACAGAAACATCAAACAAAAACAAAGCAGCACTGGGCGGCATTACCTTATGTCCAGAAAGAAGATAAAGAGGCCAGACTTCCTTGCTTTCCCAAGAGTCATTGGTGGGGGCGCATCACCATCTTTGGCTTCTGTACTGGAAACTGGCACCGCTTCTTTGGAGTGGGCCTCTGAGTGGTTCGGCACCGTAACCTGCTTCTCTGATTCTGCCGGAGTTGTTTCCATCAAAATGGGATTTAAGTCGCTCAGATATCAACAGTCACCAGCAAACCAGCAGACGAACTTTTATCAAGCACGTCCAGTCCTGCAGATTGCACAGAGCATGCGCCCCTTCACATATAAAGGGCATCAAGGAACCCAATTAGCATGCAAACAAAAGTTTAATTCCAACAGCATGAATCAAGAAGGTGACGAACAAATATATAATAAAAAGCACACAAGAGATTAGATTCATGAAAGCTCGCTCTGTACCACGCTTTGCATGCATGCATAGTGCTAGTGCTGAAACCCAAATGCCAGATACACCTCCCTCTGTTTCGGGAACCGAAACAATTCTTGCAGAAAGAAAACAGTCGAGTGATCTGTCATGAGCTCTTTGGAGTTCGACTCCACCGTACGGGGAAAAAGGTTGCTACATGCGGAGCCTACACCAATACGCAACTCCCCGAGAAGACTGCAAGAATCCACCGAACTTTCGTGGCATGAGGGACCAATTAACCTGTCACTGGTTATATAAATCCCTCCACGACAAGTACAGAGGCAGTGCAGCGTGGACTACGTCCAAGTTCCGACCGAAGAAATGACCAGGATCTCTGCGTCAGGAACTAATTACCTACTGGCCTGGTAACATATATAATTGCATAGGATGCTTGTTTAAGTCCCCTAAGCAGAGGATGAGCATTCTAAATCCGTAAGCGCTTTAATGCTTTATGTCATCAGAGCTGTGTAAAAAAAATGTGGACAGGTAGTGGAAAGAGAGTTGAACCCAGACGACAGGATTCAAACTCAACATGACTAGGAGTGAAGAATGTACAGTCCAATGGCGTGTGTCCCATGCGATTGGTCAGCTGTTGGATCTAATATGAGGAAGAAGCCTCCCCTGAGTAGAACCTTGATGAAATATTTTTCCTTTATTTTTTATTTTTGCATTCAGGATCGAAATAACAGGTACATGTAAATATTGTAGCGAAAATTGCTGGGATTAGGTTGGGATCAGGACTCCATGCATGCAATGCCATACATATATATGTAGGTCTCTGAGAACATTACACTCTTGTTTCTTATGTCTTTGCAGTCCATTACCCTCCAAATTGTGACAAGGGGATGTCTGCATGCAGTTTGTTTTGGAGTTGGAATAATGTGGATGATCCAACTCCAAAAGTAAAGATCAGTTGATCACTAATCATGGAGCCTGACTGAGATCCCACCATGTATAAAAAGGGGGCCAAACTTCTTGTTGAGCTCTGAGCATGCATTTTGCCTGTACATGCCCAAAAAAGTGGGTAGCTAGGGGATAAGGGTGCCAATTGGAAGTTCTGTCTGATGCATTCAGCAACAGCAGCCACAATGCCTATTGCATGCCAATCTTATTTTTATTTTAATCTGATTCTAATGGAAATTCTTTCCATGGCCACCTCAGTGTTGATTGGAAAGCAACGTCGATCATTCAATCCTTGGGCGCTAACCATTATTTATACTGACCACGAGTTAGAATATCGATCCACCGTCAAACCCGAGTTCTGATGGTCCGGCTTAACATGGGTGAGCATTTGCTATTTCAAGAATTAAACTTGAGACTTGCTTAGGCCGTGCATCCCAACCCATTGTTGGTTTCTAATGGAAATCTTGACCTGCCACATATGCAGATTCAGATTTGGTACTATTACGCTTATGGAACTCTATGCATCGAGCTATTTGTGCCTGACACAGTGTAAGATCAGTTTTAATATTGCTCTATTCCCATTGAAAGCTAAAGATCAGGTTTCAGTTCCTTTCCTAGTTCATAGTAGTAATTAAATTCAGCAACATCTTTATCCCTGAAAGTAAGTCTAAACTAAGTGATCAGATGAGTGGTTTGAGTCGTCATTTCAGATATGGATGTCTCGCAGTTCATGAGTGAACGTCTGCCACATTTGTTAACAACAAGATTCATCTGCTCCTGTCACCATTTTGGGCCATGAACTCCAATCTTTAATTATCGTTGTTTATATCAAGCAGCTTTAACGTCCAACTAACATCCACTTGTTCAGCTTATCACCAGACAAAATATTTTTTCTGGTCACTAGAAATCCCAATATATCCTCAACTACCATACTATTGCTGATTGATTCAGTGGAGCGATTTGTAACTTTATGTCACACTTTTGATCAAGAAAAGACGTTTGTGATGCAGTGATACACAAACGTTACTTGCCCACATATCTAAAGCCATTATTTTGGAGAAAAGAAAGAAGTGATATACACATAGTGACATATTTAACTATATATATCTTTGTAGCAGTTTAGAGGCCTTATTGTTCTTGACATAACCTATATCCAGCTTTAGATTGTAAATCAGATAATTCATGAGATTCTTTCAGAAAATAAAGCGAATGCATACAAGTTGTTACGTAGACAATTGTGAATCCTCTTCCTTTAGACTATAACACACACACACACACTTGCATTTGTTGCATGTATGCACATGTATATGTATGAATATATACATATATATAATATGTAAAGAAATAAAATTGGCAAGTAAGACTTGGTATCCTTGAGAAAAATAAGAGAAAAAGAAGAAGAAAACAATCAAAGACTTGCCCTCTTATGCAACTCAGAAAACTGAAGAAAATGCTTGAGTGACCAGGAAATGTCCTCTTATCATCATTGAAATCTGGAATACCAGTGTATGATCAGCTGATATTTATCATGATCACTGAAAGATGATAAAATTAACTAATTGATGTTGTCATCTTTAATTTAATCCCTTATCAGTATCAAGAAATATGTTAAAAGATTGATCTGAGGGCCGGTCATCACAAGTTGAAGGCTGCTAGGTCATCATATCACTGCTGTATATATTTTACTTTTTTCTCCTTCTGTCCAAATATATCTATCAGACTTGCAAATTGCTGTATTCTATTTCCACTGGAGAATTAGAAGAACAAACACTTGATGATATGATATAAATCTTAGGGGGGGAATGAAGCATCCAAGTGTGCAGATACGTGCATGCATGCAAGTCTCGTGATGGCTTGCGGCAGGCCACCGCCGAGAACGCCCAGGAACAAGGCGCCCACGCGAAGGGATGCAGAAGAGCACACGCCAACACCGGCAGTACTCATGCATGCTTGTGCTGTGATAATGACGAGGATGTTATGTATATATTAACTAATTCTTATACAAGCAACTGAGTTTTTTTTAAAGTATGATAAAAAAGATAAATTAAAAATAAAAGGATAGGTACGTCTTATTTATGAAATTGAACTTAAAATTCCTTAAGTCATTATCGTTAAGGGTATGTGGATACACACTCGTTTAGGTAAACGAGGAAAGGAGGAGAAAGAGGGGGAAGGGAATTTGAGCAGAGAGAAGAGAGGGTAATGAATGAAAAAATATTAACCTATTTGGATGCACATTAGTAAGGGAAATGGAAGGAAAAGATGATGACATTTTTGTAATTTAACAAATGTTAACATGTTTAATTTTTTTTTCTTTCTCTACATTTTAAATCGGGGTTGAAACAAATGTGTTAAAATGGAGGGGAATGAAGGGGAATTCTCTTTTTCCTTCCCCTCCATTTCCCCTCCTTAATCTTCAATCCAAACAAGGGGGAATTTTTTTCCCTTCCTCTCCCCCTCTTTTCCTTTCTTTATCCTCAAATCAAACAGACTGCTAAGCTCTTAGGGCATATTTGGGTGTTGTAGAAAAAAATTAAGAGTATTAAAAAATCATCGTAAGTGACTTTCTAAAAAATACCTTACAATGTTTTGATAAACTAAGAAAAACAATTTTAAATAGGTGTTTGGATACGGTTATAGAAAACTTTTTGCACGTCGGTACAATTTTGAGATGCATTGTGCTTTCGCTGTTGTGCCATAAAGTTTGGAAAAACAACGGAGCTTCTACCTATTTATTTTTTCACGACGTAACATACTATAAACATTGGTTTTTTATCCGTTAAAAAAGTCTTCCAAACAATCTTTTATAATTTTCAACGTTGAAGTATAATATAACAACGTAACGATAAATTCCAGAAATTTTACAACACTCCCAAACAGATCCTTATTCTTGAGGGTAATAGAAATTAATTTCCTAACAAAATTAATTAATATTTTTTATTGTCTTTCTCTATTCCAACTAATTTGAATCGTCTCATATAGTAGGATACACGACTGAAACTATCGATGATCCTAATCAGGTACGGCCTCAGGAATGAAAGATGATGGGATCAAAATATATAGAAGTAAATTATTAAAAATTGGAAGGAGCCATGATTTAAACCCTAGACATAAGATATTAGTAAAAAACCATCTACCAATTGTACTTTATTAGTATTTATTTTATTTATTGACTATAACTACTAATATATATGTATATATATATTTTATAATCCAAAAAATTAGGGAGTTGAGGCCGTCCATTGAACCCCTTCCCACACCCCCACCCACACCCCCACCACATCCACCACCCCACAGTGTATGTGGATCCACCTCTGATCCTAGTGTTTCAATATACTTGAATTAAAAATTTAATAAAGATGCTACCTGCTTAACTAAAGTAGATAATATCATGTTATTCATCTTCTTAATTCGTAGGATATTAAATTTATGAAAAAATAAAAAAAATTAGAAGAGAAAAAAATTTAATAACCATCATAAATCAATCATTTTACTGTTGAGGAGATGAAGTAAATGGCACTTTCACTTTTTTTCTTAAATTAAACAGTATTCTTTCTACTGTTTGATAGCTGTTAGTATTGTTCATGACCCTAAAAAACTGGAGGCATGCACTTGATGGAATCAGATATATCTAGTTAGAACTGAATTATTCAGGAATGCATATTTGGTTAGGGCTGTAAGTCTTCTTTCTTTGTGCAACTAGGTCTTTAAGTATAAGCTGATCAGAAGATGCGAGGATGTAGTTGGATGCAAGTTTCTGGCCTCTGCAAAATTCTTCAAGATTCGTAATGGTTGCCAGATTCCAAGTTCCCACAATGTGACACGAACATAAGTCCGGCGTATATGCCTCCAAATCTCTGATCATGGCATCTCTATCGCAGGGTCCCTTTCTGATTAGGATCCCTGCAGCGCAGACGTCTGCGATCAGCATTTCTTCTGCCCTCAATTATATTTTTATATATGGAAACTGTATGGATCATATGGCTTCATCTTTTAATGACTGATATGCTAGTTTCCTTTTTTAGCCATGACGGACTAGCCCAAATTAATCTGAAGGGAGATCAAGTCTTTGGTAGGAAATGTTCATGATTCAAATCGATAAAGTCGATGTTACATGATGATCATCATGATCCTTGCTAGCCGACGTTATGCCTGACGTTTCTAACATCTCTTACTCGTTCAAAAAAAAAATATTTGTTTTTAATTTTTGATTCGTACAAATTTAAAACACGTTAGCCACTTATAAGAGTGTTCACCAGATTGGATTGACTCGATGAATTCGATCACTCAAATCGATTCAAATTGAGTTAGATCAGTTCGATTTTTTAGTCGAGTGGGATCCAATCTGATCCGACCAAGATTCCATTGAGCTCTGATCAAGTACCAATTGAAAAATTTCAACTCGAGTGAATCCGATTCGAATGACCGATTTTTTTTAATTTTTAAAAATTAAACTAATTTTAATTTTATTTAAAGGTCAAACTTAATTTAAAACTCAAATATATTATAATAAAATATTTAAAGTAACTTAGTTTCTGATTTAAAATTAATAGTAAATATAATGATTCATATTAAATACTAAAAAATAAAATAAAAATGAACAAAAAAATAAAAAAAGAAAATAAAAAGAATAGTTGAGTATCCCAACCATCCGACTCGATCAAACTCGACTTTGAACGGATCGGATAGGATCAGATACACACGCCAAAAGCGATAAAATCAATCCAATCGATTCAGATTTGAGTTTAGGTCATGTTCAACACGACTATGAACACTTCTACCTACCTATAAGTTTATAATAACCTCCATGTTTTGTTCATGCGAGACTAATATTTGACTTCTTATTTTGTGTTCGTTGTTGTACATTTAAACTAAAGGAGAGTGACAAATATTTAAAATGTAATTAACAATATATATATATATATATATATATATTATAACACCTCATATTTTGTAAATAAATAAAAATAAAATAAAGAGGAGATAAGATAAGATAAGGAAAGATATAGTTTGTTAAGATTAGGAAAAGAGTTTGAATTGAAATCAAATTGTTATATTTCTTGTCAATTAAAGATTTCTAATCCTATGTTGACTATGTTAAAAGAATCCTAATCATATGGAAGATTATCTTTTAAAATTATAAATAAAGTTAGAGTTTTAATCGCATTCAAACTCCATCTAGGGATGAATTTTTTTCTTATAAATAGGACCCAACCCCTCCCATCACCCCATAATTTCTTTTCTCTCTTAAACCAAATGCATTTGAAGTTCTCTCTCTCTCTCTCTCTCTCTCTCTCTCGGCGACGCAAGGACATAGAGGACCAACACAGACCGTGTCCACATGGGACGCGGGCTGTGTTGCACGGGACAAAGAAGGAAGCAAACCGTGTTCCAACCATGCGTCAGAGCACCGTGAAAAACCAAGGAAACGGGCCGTGTCCGAGGAGGACGGATTGCGTCGCGCTTGCTCGTCCGTGTCGTTTCATCATCACAGAGAACGAGATCGATACATGTATGTAATTAGGAGGATCAACTTTAGGGTTTTTCATATACATATGATGTAGTAAAAGAAATATCAGAGAAGATAATGATTTAATGAATAATTGAAAACCCGACACTGGTCGCTTTTCCCATGACACGAACATCTTCTACCGGTACCGACATGAGACACGTCGAAAAATGGACCGCGTTCGTATGAACACGATCCGTGTCCTCTGGAGGTCGGCGGTGTCATCTCCGACACGCGACCACGACCGCGTTCCCTGAATGAAACGACACGTGGACATGGGCCATGTTCTCGAAACCCAACACTGCATCAAAACGACCACGTCCTTCTTCGACGTGTGCGCAGACTTTTCCCAATTAAACAATTGACCCTAAAGAAATGGCTGACCAAAATGGTCCGTGTTCCCTGATTTAAAATGCCTTGGTGGATAAGATCGCGTCTTCCTTAAATACACTTGACCCGGTACACAACACGGGCCTTGTCCCGGGATAATTGATGTAATGTTTGATTGATTGATTGAACTTGATTGATGTAGGATTAATATACTATCACGTGAACTTAGCATAATAGGTAATGAAGAATAAAAGATGTAAATGATTGTGTTTGAATTTGTAACATGAAGAGGAAGGCCCTGACGGACTGAGGGATTTATTCCTACTATTACTGTTATTGTTACTGTTAAATGGTTCCTTAAAAAACAACAATCAATTCTTCATGAAATTTTGTTGACTTCTTCTGGATCAACTGTTACTGAGTCCATTGGGACTACTAATGAAGACTTACTGATGAGCCTAGGGTTGACTCCATGGCCTAGCTAGCCATCCTGGTGTCGGATCGTTGGAATCTTCATGACCTAATAACTGCTCATTACTGATTGAATTAAAAGATGATACTGAGAAGTATAATGAACTGGGCCTGAATATACCGATGTCCTGTACACTATGAGTTGGTGTAATTGATGTTCCTGTCATTGTTACTGAAAAGAAAGACTGAAATGATTGATAATTATTGATGCCTCATGTTATTACTGTCTTCAAAATGAAAGAGAATTGATACTGATGAACTGATATCACTGTAAGGAAGATGTAAAGCAAAGTAAAAAAAAAGATAAAGTAACTGGAGACAAAGCTAATGTTTATAAAGATGACTGTATGATAGAGAACTCCTTTACTTATATCTTCATATATGATTTACCCTGTTGAATTATTATCCTTTACATATTGGACTTCATAGCTCATGGGATGCCTTCCCTGCATTTTGATCATGCAGGCAAATATATGATGATTGTGCAACGGTAGCATGATGGTATTCGTGATGGATGACTTGCACATGTTCTCTCTCTCTCTCTCTCTCTCTCTCTCTCTCTTCTCGCTCGTTTTGTTCCAGTGATACGGATTTTACTGACACCTATATAATTAAGAAAGAAGCCTCCCGGTTTAAGCCATAGAGCAAACTACTCAGAAGAAATATTTTCTCAAATAATAACATATATTTTTTTGTTTGGTCTATAAACAAAATCATGCATGTATGTACGTAGTAAGCTCAGGGTTCGGACCTACATACAAGTGGAGAGATTATGTAAAAGTTTGGCCCTTCTAAATTAAATGTTAAATGGTCAAATTAATACAATTTAAATTTTATTACGACTTTTTGTATTGTTACTTTATTATTATTATTAATCATTTTGAATACTTTTTAGTGTACCTCGGCCCCTCCCAAATTTTTTTCTGGTTCCGAAGGATGGAGCTAGTAATTCAAGGTATGCATCCTCGATATACCGAGGAAGAAAAACGTATGCATCACTTTGACAAATTTCTCTTCAAGTAGGTACGTCTATTACTCTATTGTGACAAACATAAGCCGAACAAGATTTCATGCACATCGGAGTCACAATGCAAGTGTTGGAAACTATCAGTGGAGTCACAATGCAAGTTGTGTAAGGCTACTACAATCCACACAAAATGATGCAGCTGTTCGGCCACATTTAGCAAGCAAGGATAGTAAAAAGAAAGAAAAAATCAGTTGCTGGCCATTCACAAACATGCATGCAGCAAGCAAAACACAAGTACAATAGAAGCACGTAGTAGTAGTTATAGTTTGTAGTGCTCCAGTATCATCATCATCATCATCGTACCTTGGGGGGCAGGCAGGCAGGCAGGCAGGCACAGGAGACCGGAAATCTAGCTGCCCTCAACACCTGCGTCCGGTAGTAACACCGAGGACAAGGTGCTGCAAGTGCAACTCTGGGATCAAGAGGTCGGTCACGTCCCCAGCTCTCCAAAGGACACCCCAAAGTGCTCTTTTTATACACATCACAGCTCATCACGTCTGCTCCTTTGACATATCTTGTCTTTGGTTTGCCTCCACGCCAGACTCGCACCATTTGGATCGAAGCCCTCAGTTTTCCTTAATTTTCTCACTACTACAAAACAACCTACATCCCAGAAGCCTGGTATTATCTCCCCGTAGGCCAGCAGCCATTGGCTACATATTGCGGGGTCTCTGTGCCAACCCTAAACCACATATATGCATGCCTCCACTTGACCTCAAACGACCACTCCGTCTGTGCTGTACGTGCATTACGACCAGACACGATCAGGGTGAACTTTTTTAATGCAGATATACAAAGGTTAACTTTTGCAGTGCGTCTGATCGAGTGGAAAAGATTGGGTCTTTTTGTTATCTTGTTTGTTGTAGCTGTCGGTAAGTCGTCTGAATGATGATATATATGCTAATCCATTGTGGCGCATGATGGAGTAAAGTGCATGCTACTTGGTTTCTGCGATTAGATCATGAAGAATTGGTGTCTGTGTGGCAGTGATAGATATTAATTTGGAGGCCAAACTAAGTGGCAGACGCACTATATCGAGATCGTGTGGCATATCCGCCATGGGAGATGCGGCATCGACCTTGTTTGGCCACGAAGCACTCTGACGAGCCACAAAGGCACCAGCGGGCGCGTGGCCGGCACGGCCTCTTATATATATAATAAAGTGCCAAGGAGGTGACTCCGTACGTCCAATTATACTGCTTCTGCTGCAATCAAACTCCACTGAACTGAGCAAGAAATTTGAGTGCCCAATTGCGACATAAAGTCCATTTTTCCATTCTTACTGATCTGGAATGTAACTTTTCTCTGGACACTTTAGGACAAGAGTGCTGCAAATGGAATTATACCACTCAGCTTCCTCCTGCCTTGTAACTTCAGACTGTGTGCTGCATTAAAACAATGGATTGATCTGATTAACTTGTTTTCCGATGTGATAACTGTATTACGAACCAGAACCTTTGTTAGATTTTCTTGCTGCTATTCAAACTCTGCATAGAACTGCGATTGTGTTGAGAGTGAAAATTAAGACTGATCAGCTACTGACAACAAAATCAGTTTCAGACATGGAAAATCCATGATGACCGATTGACCATAATGATCGATCCCTGGTTTTTGTCGCAAGGTGCTTGAGAAAACGAGGACAAAAGAAAGCTGAAAAGAGTCTACTGATTGGCGCAATGCGCAAAGAAATATAAATAATTATGAGATGTTGGAATAGAATTCGTGGAGGACGTTTCTGCATTGGATGGTGGACTGGAGAATCCATTCCATCGACGCAAGATGTTTTGTTTCTGAACACAACTCTTTTAAGTGGCCATAGAGATAAGAATTTGGCTTGTTTTTCAACTCTTATCTTATGCATAAGCATCAGTGCGACTAATATATTAAATAAACTTTTTGAACATTCATTTTTTCTGGATTACAAAGGCGGTCACACATTAAATACTGAAAAGAACTTATATGTTTCACTCAAGGAATCAAAATCTCAATCAATCCACGAGTAACCCAATGCTCATGTTTCCATTTTTTCTTTATGCATGGAGGGTTAGGGGATATATTTTGATCTTTTTTTAAAAATATTTTTGTCGATAAAAAATAGAATAATATATATGAAACAAAGATGGCATCACGCAAAATCTAATTTGAACAATTTCAATAATTCACTAATGCAATAGAAGAAATAGCATGTAGAAAAAAATGCATAAATTTAACGAGGTTCACTCTCAATTGGAATATATACTCGGACAAAAATAAATAATTATTCAAAATTGAAGAATTACAAAAAGAATATCACTTGAGCTTCCAATATGGAGTCATCAAAGATCCCAATCCTCCCTCAAACTCGTTGACAAATGGACGGTCTCCCAGATATGGAACCATGAGGATGATAAATAGATATTATAAATGAGAATGACATATTGAGATATAATTAAAGTTACATCTTCCTCTCTTATTTAGACTCTATCAAATTTTAAACTTCTACATCAATTGAAAAAGTTCAAATCTTAAATATAAAAAAATCCTAATTAAATAGAAAATAGAGTTCAAAATAAATATGCTACACAAGTCACTCAAAATAAAAACTTCTACATGAATTCTAGTCAAACTTTAAAAAGAAATATGAATGATATCAATGAATAATAATGCTCAATAACAATATTTTTCTTTACGATTTACATCACAATTTCTCGCTACCAACGACCTACACTTATGCTTAGTAAGTATTATACCCATGTCAAGTCAGGCCGACTGATAGTTACTCAAATGATCATCTATAAAACGTGTTTTAGTATATATCAAACTTTTTGAACATGCAATCCTAAATGATCAAAATACATAAGAACACCATTAGAGCAAACGAAGAAGCGGGAGTTTGGAGAAGACGTGTAACATCCCCGATTCCATTCAAGATATTGTTCGCTTTGGGCCCAATGGCCCGCACGAATTTAAAACGCGTCTTGAATGATAAGGAAGGATACTACATATAAGCCCATGACCACCTCCGTGTTTTGTCCATGTGGGACTAACTTTCATTCTCATCATTATCTGGTGATCATCTGGGGCCTTACAATCTTCCCCCCTTGGGGGGCTCAACGTCCTCGTTGAGTCGACCCACATGGTTCAAGTGAGCACGCGAGGTTGGCTCTGATACCTTTTGTAACATCCCCGATTCCATTCAAGATATTGTTCGCTTTGGTATCATCTGGGGCCTTACAATCTTCCCCCCTTGGGGGGCTCAACGTCCTCGTTGAGTCGACCCACATGGTTCAAGTGAGCACGCGAGGTTGGCTCTGATACCTTTTGTAACATCCCCGATTCCATTCAAGATATTGTTCGCTTTGGGCCCAATGACCCGCACGAATTTAAAACGCGTCTTGAATGATAAGGAAGGATACTACATATAAGCCCATGACCACCTCCGTGTTTTGTCCATGTGGGACTAACTTTCATTCTCATCATTATCTGGTGATCATCTGGGGCCTTACAAGACGAGAGGATATATTTTTCTATTTCAAGAGAATAAATTGTTACAACTTTACAAGTCATCTTCTAAAAGTATTTATACTTCTCACGTATTCAAACAACTTGAATGCAATAGTGTTATAGTGCCACTCGATACAGTACTATAATACATATCAAATTGGCACGCTCTCTGCTTCAGAGTCTTCACAACACTTGAGAGTTGATACAACTAGTAGCTGACTTGTTATGAAACTAACAATATAGCTACATAGTATCTTTAGTCATGTCCTTCCTTATGAATGATAAACACACTTTGAAATCACTTTATGAAGATTATAATTCATAAAATCTTTAGTTTTATCATGAAAAAAAATATTAAGAAATTGATAGGCATGTAAGTATGATCACATCATACATCAATCAAAATAATAAAATTACGTTATGTATAATCATTAACATGTGGAGATGTTGTCACACATGAGTAACTATAACTTGAAGGCTAATTTAAAGTTTGATATTTCATATTTCCAATATATATATATATATATATATATATATAGATTAATACTTAAAAGTTAAGCCAACCAAACTTTTGTCCTCCCTTACATGTTCAGCCAGCCAAAGGTGTGCGTTCATGAGCCCATGCTAAAGTTTCAATCAATTCTTGCCAATATCCACGCTAGGAAATTAAGACCATAAATCTAGTAGCCCAAACAAGATGTCCAAATAAGAACATCCGTGCCCATATAGATAAACTATGACTTCTTCTTGCATAAGGAGGAGGAGGACGCCGATGACTTCTTGCATAAGGAGGAGAAGGAGGAGGCCAATGACAAATAAGTGTGGATTGTATATTTTATGGTTTATCGTTGATGTGGACTTGTGGATTGTGTGTTTACTTTGTATTTCAATATATATTATGTGAATGCGATTGTGTATTGTATTTGTGGGACTGCGAAAGTATAATTATATTTTTTTATTATTCTAAAAATTTGAGGTGGTCTAGAGCTCTAAATTCTTCATGTAGAGACTGCCACACTTCATAGGAGGAGTCAAGGCCAACCATATGAGGAAGTACCTCCTCGAACGAGGAAGAGATCAACCAACTGAGAAGTAGCGGTTGATAATTTCTTGGCCATTCTAGGTAGGTTGGATTGGGGATGGCTGCTGCATATGTTGTTGATTCACCTTGAACAACATGCACTATTTTTGAGGGCGACAAATTTGAATTGGAACCATAAATGTAGTCAACTAAGTCAAAATTTTTTAGCATCAACATGAATTCCATAAAAGGTAGTTTCTGGTGTAGGTTTCATGTTAAGAATGCGTTGAACTTGTCCCAATGTTGGAAAAGAAAAATGTGAAATATTGGCTACTAATGATTGAGAGATTGTAGATGATTGAGTGGACATGATGCGACAAAAATCATATTTCTACTAAGGCTCAAACACCATAATTGAACTTGTGTTTTTCTATGTCTCGAGTGATAGTGTTGCACATATAAATACATCTCAATGTAACAATATGTGAACTAGAAATTCGGTATTGTAGTTATATCCTAATTGTGTCAAATATGCTAAGAATGAGATCTCCTAATAACACATATGATAACATGATTAGTAGTTATATCCTAACTGTGCCAAATATGCTAAGAATGAGATCTCCTAATAACACATATGATCAACATGATTAGCTGGTTGAGTATGCATATCCTTTGATAACATATATATATATATATATACTTTAAGCATACAAAAATACTAAAAAATATTATAGTAGTAAATGTAGGAGATCATCTCTAAGTCACATAAAACATTTGTGATTTTGTATCTTCACTCTACAATGTTGCATGAGTTGCTCTACTCGATAAGGGAGATAGGGGAGAAGGAATTAACCTTGCATTCATCCACTCTCATCTCGGTTATAAAGAAGAGGCACATTTGTTCATTTTTAAGGTTAATAACGTGATCTAAGAAAAAGAATATGACTAAAAACATGACGATGTTGATTATTAGAGTAAACGGAAAGTGATTAAGAAACTCAAAGAATATAACTCACTAATATAAAAAATAGGATTAATTCATCTTACTTCTCCTGAAGTATAACATATTTCAGTATCTATCCACATATTATAAAAGTTGTCAAATGCCCATTCCGTTCTCAATTCTTTTGTATTACCCATTATCATGTCGCTTTTTCATAATTCATATTTTTTTATTTATCATAATCTTGGGAATTTTTTGATAGATATGAGTTTTTTATCTACAAAAAAATTCACAACTTGTGGTGAACTTGACACCACAAAAATCTTGATGATCTTTTTTTGGAGGAATCATCGTCTCAAAACACAATTTGTGTTGAGCATTTTTTTGGTGATACTTCCACCGCAATTTGTTAATCTTTTAGCATGCACATGTATTATTTTTCATCATACAAAAATAGTAGAAAATTAAATGATAATAGTGTATGTAGGATATCATCTCTAAATTATGTAAAACTTGTGTGATTTTATTCCTTTGGATCTTCATTCCAAATAGATATAATATATTAACACCACACTAAAAATCTTATATGTTTACTTAACTATGAACAATCTATTTTTTCTTTTTATTTTTTCTCTTAGATATTAAATTTCATACTAAAACATTTGTCAAATAAAAGAAATGTATTTACTAAATATAGATCAAATGCTTTAACAAATAAGGTATATCATTATTTTTTCTATTAAAAACCTCTAAGAGATTAACTAATCAGTTTAATACCACTAGTCACTTCATCGACTCGAGGTTAAGTGGTATTAAATTTTTTGCTAGCTAATATTAAAAATCAGATTACTTCATCTTAGTTGCACTAAAGTATAATGTATTTTGGTATCTAACCATGTATTATAAAAGTTGCCAAATGCCCATTGTGTTCTAAATTTTTTTATATTACTTACTCATTGTCGTGTCACTTTTTCCTAATTCAATTTTTCATATTTATTATATTACCATTTTGCACTTATATCTAAAAGATAAGACATAATAAAATATTGGAGACCACACTTTTCTATTTTTATATTGTAGAAGGTCAAAATAGTAAATAAAGTTGGAAAACTAAAACATGATTGAAATAATAAAGTGGAAGTGCATGAGGTGTAAGTATGTGAGGGGGGATAATTTTTTTCTAGATTAGATACAAAAATAAGTTACATTACGACATGTTAAGATAAAATAACTTACAAGTAGCTCATTTTTAATAAAAAAATTAGCCATCCTGCACATTCCAAATTAAGTTTGGAAGCATTATATGTTATATACATGTTATTAGTTCTACACAATTTGAACTGGATATTAAATCACTTTTTCCAAATTAGATATGAAAATATGTTACATTACAACATGTTAAAAATAATATAACTTATAGCTTAATGATGGTAAATGATCAAATTTCCCTTCATTAAAAACACTTACAAATAGCTCATTGTAACAAAGTAATTTTTCATATAAAAAATGGATTTTGTACCCCTCATGCACATTCCAAATTAAGTTTGGAAGTATTATTTGTTTACATGTTAATTCTACAAAATTTGAAGTGAATATTAGATCATGCATGATTCTCTTGACACACACACCACTCCTTGATTTTTCAAAAGTTAACATCTAAATTAAGCCACTCAAGAAAGTAAAATTTTCCTCTAAATTTAACTAATTATCACATAAATTTGAAGTGGGTTATAAACATTAATGCATTTTTTGCTAATGCACCACACCTTTTTGGTGCATAATGTTAAGAAATACTATGGTGACTTCTTTCGATAATGACTTTTTCAAAATATCATACTTGTCTTCTCTCCTACACAACATAGTTAAAAAGTATTATTTGTACGCAATTTTGACACACAGTTCCTGCATAATTTGATTGAATCATAATAGATTTATGCACACATCATTAATTAGTTGATTGTAGTTTTTAAATCCATCATCGTGTCCTTTCCTATCCTTTCAAAGATTATTTAAAGTCGTTGTTCATTTGTAATTCTTGTCGCTATCTTGAAAACTAAAAAGTGAATCTTAGTAGTTAATGCATCATTTATTCATGCACCAAATTAAATCTCATTAATGAATTTGGTTTACAATATAATTACATTGAACTCAAGATATATATTTCCTCATTTATCCAACCAAATTTGGGTGGTTATTAAGTTCTACATATGGATTTTATTAATTCACAAATGGTGCATTACATCTCATTTTCTACATGCAATAAATTTGAATTCTAAGCATGCAACTATAAAAAGGATGATGGATAATTAGTTTTTTGTGGCTCAAATCCTTTTCTTTTTTGAAGATTGAAAAATGTTTATTCCATATGAGAGCATATTTTGAGGTTGACACCTCGATTATTTTTCAAGATTGTCTTGACACAAGTTATTTTTGAAGATTGTAGTCTATTTTGAGGTTCAGAGTTTGATCCCATCTTGCCTATCATCATGTTAATTACAACTTGTGGGTAAGAAATTTATAATTTAGAGTTCATGTTTTTTTTTCTTTTGTTCTACTTATCATTATTTATAGATATTATGCATAAAAAACTCTGAGTTTTAATCAACTACCATTGTTTTATACTCGATATTTTCCTTCTTTGTTAAGGTCCATACATCATTGCATCAATTACGCCATATGGCGACCAAGCAACACAAGCTGTAATGAACCACGATAACAAATGGAGATGAAGAATACATAAAGGATTCAAGTATTGCAATTACTTTTCATCCCTCAAGGCAAGTGAAGATGAAGAGAACGAGGAAGTTTGAAGACGAACATCATGTGCAATTTATCAATGTACATTGTCATAGAAAAATGTTGCTGCATTTGAGAAATAAAGTTCCATAAATGGAAGTTTGATAATTTAAGTGATTAGATATTTATAAATCATTTCTATGATATTACCAAAATTTTCCATGAATTGAAGTAAATCCTAAAAACAAAACTCGAGGAATTTGACTTTTTTCACTTGAATGATGACCACATTTCCTATCTCTTAACTAAAGAGAGTTCAAATGTAAAATATTTCAACTAGTATAACACAATTAAGTTAAAATAAATGTTGAAAAAATGCTATAAATCTAACTTTTTAAAAATAACTTATAGGTAGCCAAATATTTAATCTTGAGCTCATGGATTTACAATTTAACAATATCATTTGTAATAATTACAATATCTAAAATAAACTCAACTAGGTATTAATCATAAGTAATAAAAAAAGGAACAGAAAATATTAGTTACACTCATGAAAAAAAAATCATTTGCAAATCCATCTATTAACCTTTATTTTGTAGGCAAAGAAGGTCATCCATTGAACTGGACAAGGCTTTAAAAGGTAAGTGAAGAACAATGAATACAATAGAAAGTGAAACATGTTTTACGAAAATGTATTGCATAAACTCGTAAATTTGTCCAATTATTTAGCATGATAATTTTTTATGCATAAATCAATATGAGAAAAAAAACATATGTTAGTATATGCAAATATTTTCAAAAAATACGCTAAGCCATTTTCTGTTGATATAAAATAAGCTGGATGAAACTGCTCTAACATAGAAAAGAAGAATAGATACAATTTAAGAACATTATATTATGCTTATATGCTGGAAAAAAATTCTCTCAAAACTTTCCTAGAGTACATGATTTTTTTATGGATACAATTTAAGAACAATATATTATGCTTATATGATGAAAAAAATTTTCTGAAAACTTTCCTAGAGTACATGATTTTTTTTCAAGCCTACACTCCAAAGAGGAAGAAGCCATAAGTGATGCTGCACCGTAAGCATGCAAAATTGGTATTTAAAATGTTAAGGACTTTCTTCACCACAAACACTTTCTTTTCCACCATAATCATCCAATGGAAAGCCAAATGACAATTTTGACAATAGAACCGTCGAGATTACGCAGTTAGTTGATAAAAAAAAGATGATACAAAAACACATCGTTAGGAATGTCTATAAATCCTATGGGCTGACGCCACTGATTCCACGTAGCCCAACCAAGTGGCATGAGGTACTCGATTGAAAATCGATGGAGAACCTATGCCACATTGGGTGAAGCCACAACCCACATTTTTTTGTAGATATTTTTTTAAAAACATAAAACATTATGATTACTCCTCTCAACATTGACTTTTTGTAATTATTGGTCTAGACTCCTCTCCCACGTAACATATTTTAAAAGCATTATTTATACATAATTTTAATATATGTTCATATCTTGCACAATTTGAATGAATTTTAATAGTTCCATGAATATTTATGTTGTTAGGCATTGTTAATGGGTGAATGAATTGTTCAAATTTGTCACAGTAGCACTACTCTTCTCAACTAAAAACATTTTTCTGCAAGTCATCCTTATGTCCTTTCTTGTGTGTTTCAAGATTGTTTAAAACAGACATTTATGTCAAAATTTTATTGTGTCTCCAACTTGAAAATTAAAAAAGAGGATCTTAGTAGTTAATGCATCATTTGTGCATGCATGCACCAAATTATCTCGCATTAATGGATTTTATTTATAATATCATTACATTGAAGACAAAAGATATATTTCTTTGTTTATATGGCCAATTTTAAATGGTCATTAAGTTATAGATATTGATTTTAATAATGCATCAATGGTGCATTAATTCTCCCATTCCACATGGGATGGATTAAAATGTAAGCCTTCATCTATATAAAGGGCTTATAATTACTAGTTTTTGTAGCCGATCCTGATGATTCTAAAAACTCATACCATTGTCTTAAGAAAATGATTTAAGGTTCTTTCTTTTGAAGGAAATAAAAAAGTTAACATCAAATGAGAGAATGAGTCATTGGCCCCAAAACCAAGATTGCATCGTAAACCATTTTGAGGTTCAGAGTTTGATCCCAACTTGCCTATCATCGTGCTATTTATAACTCGTTGGTAACAATTCTTCTTCATATATTGTGATCTCTGTATTTTGTTATTTATCCCTATGAGTGTGAAAACTAAATTCTCATCAAATATCAACTATGTTTATCTATTTTTCCTTGTTTTTGTTAAGGTCCATACATAGTTGTATCAATTATGCTAGATGACGGATGATGACTTAGCCAAACAAGAAGCCGCAGTGAACCACGACCATTAAACATTGATGAAGCACACAAACAAAGATTCGAAGCATCATAATCACTCTATGTCAAATGATGTTGGCTAAATTTAATATTTTATGCTCATTTTCTTTAATATTCATCTTGATATGCAAATGAAGATGAAGATAGAGGAAGCTTCAAGCTTTTTAGCTTCCATCATGGTTCACGCCTAAAAGGTTATCTTATTGTGATTTATTTTTGTGTTATGTTGTCCAACAAGTATCATTTTCAACATAAAAAGAAAACACTACTACATTTTTATGTTTTCATTAATTTATATTTAATAAACAATTACTTTGAACCAAATTTTCCTAAATACTTCTTCATGGTATTGCATTTGAGAGAAAATAAAGTACAAAGTTGCAGAAAGTGCAAGTTTGCTTGATGATTCATGTGGCTTCAAGATAAACTCTTCAAACCTACAATGTTTCAGATAATCAAACTTTAATTCTTATTTTTAAGATATTATGAAAAAAATGTCCATGAATAAAGTAGTACCAGAAGGTCAAACTCTAGGAATTTACACTCTTGAATAACGACTAAAGTTATGAACACTCAACGAAGAGAGTTACAATTGTGTAAACTATAGATATGTTGGCTTGTTAAACAAAAAAAGTTAAGCTTGTGTTTATTTCATACTAAAACATATATTATATCAACTAGTATAAAATTTTTTATACATTATATGTGAAAGTTATAAAAGTAAACCATGATTCTAAAAGATACTTGTAAAGTATTTATTAGCGAATCTTGATCTCATAGATCTAAATTTTCCTTAGAATTACACTACCATTTAATCCAATGATGAATAATAAAAGGTATTTCATAGTAGAATGCAGTCGACATAAAATACATTTCATGCCCCTAACGAGAAAATTGATCCATAGGAGAATTAAACCCTTTTTAAAGTGTAAAAGAGATAAAATAGGCATGTTTCAAACAATACTTTAAATATTTATATCAACTTTTCTGTAATTTCTTTTTACCGTAAATCTACCTTGTTAAAAAATTCATTACATTCGAGACTGTAGGAGCAGTTGAAACCGATAATAGTTTTTAACATCAATTAGTCAACTGCTTTTATATGACCTTTGCTTTTTGTTGTCAATGTTTGATGACAATGATTGCCTCAACTGATGACACATAGCACTTAATTGGATTAGAGAAGAGAATCATGTAAAGTGAGTGGGAGGGTCCACCATCATGTGGAGAATCATGTACATAGGAAGAAGATGCTAACACATGCCTAAACCTACATGTATTTCCTCTCTCTTATCAATCGAGCCTTACTTCTTCTCTCCTTCCCTAATGAATAATATGACCTCCTATGGTCCCCTTCTCTTTGGTCAAACATAAGCCCCGTCTTAGTGCCAAACTTCTATGTGGGTTATGCCCTATATGTACCTATCCACATGAGTCTCAATGCCATTACTTAACATGAAATCTCCTTCTTGGCGACTCAATCATTGAGAAAAGAATCCGAACTCTCTGACCTCAATGGACCAATAGAGCTTCTCCTCAATCCAAACTCATTTTGTGAGGCACGATGTCAATATAATAAAATCTAGATAGGCCTCCAATCAACAATGTAATTTATGAGATTATTAGTAGAAGTTTTCAAATTATTGGCCTACAATAGATGCACTCATTCAAATAAAATTTTCTTTCCCGAGTTCGATAACATTTTAGAACATAACATCCATGATACTTTCTTTACTTCTATTTATAAAACAAGGATAATATGAATCTAAGAAAAAAACAAATTAATACCAATAACTATGAATGAATAATTTACTCAAGCCAAGAATACATGATAAATATTAATAATTATTTATGTTCGTTTTCGATATAGATGATTTTTTTAATAACTTGAGCTTCTTCCATATTTGAGATATTTTTATTACCAACTAATGTAAAAAACTGATAGAGATAAAAGCTAGCAAGTGTACTAATCGTATCAAATAATAAAGAGATGAACAAAGTGTCAAGCTCAAGTGTACTAATCTAATTTTATATTCAAACTTAAGTTGTTATATAAAATGATCAAAGTTTATTTCAAAGTGGATTTAGAAAATGATATAATCAAATAAAATAGTGCCTTAAATTTGAGAATAACATATTATGGAGTTAGGATTAAGATTACGTATCTCCATTACTCTTGAATAAACAATAAAAAGAACTAAATCTCTAGTGCAGTCGGTAGTATTATATATCCTATGATTTGTACACGCACAAATATAACTCATGTGGTTAGTGTTGTTAGTAGATACATTTTTAATTCATAGATGATGCATTGGCAAAAAAATCGCATTGACAAGTGGTTAAGTGAATTTTACGATATCTAAAGGGAACTTCAGAGGCATGTTTGAAATTTAGTAAGAGTTCAATTGGTCTTATTGGTAATGTTGATTCAGATTTTGCAAGATAATTGGATAGGAGAATGTCTCTCACAAGTTATATCTTTATTATATTGATGATTGTGCAATTAGTTGAAAAGTTATTTTTCATGACACAATAACATTATCTATCACTGAAACATAATATATGGCTATTACTCAAACAATAAAGAAAGCCATTTGGTTGAGAGAATTAGTTGGAGAACTCAACATGAATGAGGAAATTACTAGCATATACTAGAACAATCAAAGTGAAATACACCTTATAAGATCATATGCATCACGAATTTTGATGTGAGCTATCATTTTATTCATGATGTAACGGAGAAGAAGTATGCTCAAGTTCAGAAGATCAACACTCACAATAACTCGGCAAACATGATGATGAAAAAATTACATATTACCAAGTTTGAATTCTGCTCAGGTTTGGTTGGCATCTCGAAAAAAACAAGTTAGGTTCATCAGGGCCAATCGACAAAGGAGGATATGATGAGTTTCTTGTTGAGTAGTTATGTAAAATTCAAGTCAACTTGAATATTTGTTGTTGTACTTTGAATTATTATATCTTGTACTCAAATTTGTGAAAAACAATTGAGAAAAAAGAGCGTATGTAACGGTAGGGAGGGCTTAGGCTACTAAATTTATGATTTATTATGATGTATTCTCTTTTCGTTCATATTGGAAACTCTTCGACAACGACCTTCTTTGCCCGTAGATATTTTTCTCTTGTTCACATTGATCAAGAGAATTTACCATCATTGAAATTTGTGTGTCTATTTTTTTATTTTTCACTTTTCATTCATTGTTCTATATTTTGATCGATCCCTCGATGCTATATTTCCAACATATACCGTGCCAAGGACCATACCTTGTCCATTAGATAAGAGGAGAGCAGAAAAAATCAAAAGATTGAGTAAAATGAGGTGCACACAATGAGAAATGTAAGGAAATGTCCTTCAATTTTCGTGTTATGAGTTATGAATCAAATTTTCATCTAATTAATTTTATCATGATTTCTTAGATCACAAAGTTGTTCCTTTAATTTGTATTTGTGTAATTTCTCAAAATTAGTTCAAGGATTTCTTTCAATAGTTTCAACTGAAACATTCTGCTAGGGCAATTTTTTTAAATGAAACATAAGATTACTCTTTTGAAGAATAAATTTGACAAATCAAGTTTGCATCCTTTCTACTGTAGTATATGTAGTTTAATAATTTGAAGTGAATATTAAAGGTTCATTCATGATAAATATCTAGTATATGTAGTTTAATAATTTGAAGTTCATCTTAAAAGTTCATTCATGATAAGTTTGTAATATATGTACTTTAATAATTTGAAGTGCATCTTATAGGTTCATTCTTGCTTCTCTTGGTGTTACAGATGGTACCAAAACATATTGTTCTAATATCAATCTATTGAAAAAATTGGCAAGATCATAAATCACATGCATAAGAGGACATCAATATTTAACAAGGTTCACCCTTTACTAACTTAAATATTTGGAGAGAAGTAAATATTTATTTAGAATTAGTTACAGACAACATATCCCTGAGCCACTTGTAGGGAGGATCACTAAGGATCCCCAATCATCCCTCAGACTCACCAATAGATGTGCGGCGCAAGCCACCCCAAATGCGGATGACAAATGGAGTTTTAGAAATGGGGATTATAGATAGGGATTAACAAAAAATATTATAGACGAAGATTATAAATGTGATACAATTAAGATTACATCTCCCCCTTATTTATAACCTTTTGAATTCAAATTGCTATATCAATTGGGAAACTACAAATTTCATAGATAAACATAATCCTTACTAGATAAGAAATAGAGTTCAAAACAAATAGGCTACAAAACTCATTCTAAATCAAAACTCCTACAAAAATTCAAGTTAAATTCTAACACTTGAATATATGTGCCACACCTTATCTTTTAAGAAATAAGGATTTTTATAATTTATCTTACTTGTAGTAAAATTTAATTATTTTTAATGTGTTGACTCTTTATGTTCAATGTCATTTAGCTTTTTATTCATTTATCTTCCCTTTTAAATCAATATGTTTTTGCACTTAAATATATAAAAAAAATATGATTCACCTCTCGTATGTAAGGAAGAGAAAGCTTGTTTGTTGAGTCTAGTTGCACACAATGGAGGAGCACATGACCCATCTCAATTTTTCACCACGACTGACCCCTCCTATGTGTGAGAACAAGGACAATTCGATATAATAAATTCAAAAGGAGAAAATATTTATAATATAAACATTATTTAAATTGCATCCTTTTTAAAAGAAATGGTTATAATATATTCAAAAAGCTAAGTTTACTCCTTTTTCTTCTTTTATTACATATGCATTTTTTTCGTACCATATATATTGTTATGCATGCAAAAAGTAGTAGAAAGTTAAATTATGATACTGGATGTGCGAGATCATCTCTAGATTATGTAAAACTTATGTCTTATGTGATTTTATTCCTTTGGATTTTCATTTCAAATAGATAACATCATGTTAAAAATATTATATTTTTATTTGCACATTATGATTTCTTTTTCTTGTTTATTTTTCCTTCCAATGTCAATATAAATTTGATATTAAAGCATCTATCATATAGAAACTAAATCTATTTACTCAACATAGACAATGTATTAAGAAATATGACATGCCCTCCATTTTATTTAAAAATCTCTAAGAGAATAACTAATTATTTTCATAATTCTTAGTTTCTCATATATTTGTGTGTTTCTTGTCAAAAGTCAAGGAAGAGATAAACTCCAACCCTTTCCTTTTCTTGAATCTTCTGAATTACACAAGTTGCTGAGAACCCTTTTGTGAAAACAATGAGAGAGGACTATGACGAGGAGTGAATCCACTCTCCTGCGTAGGAGATATACCAGGGGAGAAGGAGTTGACCTCGTATGCACACTCCTCTCATTCTTCATATGCAAAGAGACACCTTTTATTTATTTCTTGATATTATAAATATAATTTTAAGTAAAAATGAATGAGAACATGAGTGTTGGATGTTACAAGGAAGGAAGAGTGATTAAGAAATTCATATATAAAGATAAGTCATTAATTTTAAAACTAAGTTTAATTCATTTTAGTTCATGAGAAGTATTACTCTTTGTCGTGATACATTTTGATAATTCATATTTTTTAATTATCATATTATCACTTTTTCCTTTTATCTAAAAAATAAGACAAACAAAAATAAGATGGGTTGTACTCTTTTTAATATTATAAATTGTATAAAGGTAAAATTCTAAAGAAAAAATGAGAAAAATGTTAACATGATTGACATTTAAAGTGGAAATGCACGAGGTGATAATATAAGGGAATTGACAACTTTTATAATTAGGATAAAATACAAAATATGTTACAGTACAACGAGCCAAGATGAAGTAATTAAATTATAGATCTCAAATGGCAAATGAATAAATTTACCATCCAAAAAATTTACAAATTTGTATCACTAAGATGGCTCACTTGGATGTCACTATTTTAAATATAAAAATTCTTTCTCGTATCCTTTCATGCACATTCCAAATTATGTTTGGAAGATTTTTTTTGGTGAACTAAATTTGAAAGTATTAATTATTCACAACTTGATTGTATATTAATTTTACAAATTTTGAAGTGGAAATTAGATCATACATGCTTCTCTTCACATGCATAAACCACTATACGATTATTCAAAAATTAACATCAAGATTGCACCTCTCATCAAATTCAGTTTTTCCCTTATCCTTTTTTTTTTAGCAAATTCTTGAATGAACTATAAAGGTTAATGCATTCATTGCTTATGCACCATATGTAACACCCCAAAATTCGGCTTTCACCACTTGGTGAAGCCTCCTCTCATAGCATTATTACCTTACAGTATTTGACCATTTTCTTAATCAACACCGATCAACAATGGTAACACATCAATGGAAGCATAAACATAATGAAACATAATTGTAATATATGCGGAAATTAATATCATCATTCCCATTGTCACTCCAAAGTATAGACTACAAATAATATCCAAACAACTACATAGTATAACTCAATGTTCAACAAATGACACGTAACATAATGAATAAATTTTTTTTTGGTGGTTAATATTTTCAGAAATATTATGATTACTTCTCTTAACAATGACATTTTCAAATTATCAACACATCTACTCTCTTAACAACATAGTTAAAATTATTGTTTGTAAGGAAATTTTGACATATATATCTTGCATAATTTGATTCAATCTTAACCGGTTCATGCATACATAATTAATTATTTGATCAATTATTCGAAGATATAACATTAGAACTACTCCTTTCAATTAAAAACAAATTTAAAAGTCATTCTTGTGTCATTTCTTATGTGTTCCATGATTGTTTAAAACTGCCTTTTTTTTATTTTTTCTGTATATCTATTTTGAGAATTAAAAACTGAATCTTAGTGATTGATGCATCCTTTATGCATGCACCAAAGTAAATCTCATTAATGAATTTAATTTATAATACAATTACATTTAACACAAGTACATACATACATACATACATACATACATATTAAAAGATAGATGGTTGATCACAAAGGTGTTCTACGGTAAAACACCCAGAGGGGTGCTTCACCTCCATTAATCCCATATATTCAAGCCAAACTTGGATGGTCATTAAGTTACAGATGTATCACCCAAAAAATAGGAAATTATTTTATTTCCAAAATAGCCACAATAATAATTATTTTCCATTTAATATCATAATCTCTACTTTTATTATTTCCTCTTCCATTTTCTTTCTTTCCTCAAGAAACCTCATTACCTCTCCCCTTTCTCCCTTTTTTCTCCTTCTTTTCTTCCTCTTCACATAGTTACCACCAAGAAGGAGGCTAAGACTAAGACTCAGACTAAGAAGGAACATAAAGAACAAATTGAGTCATCAAAGAAGTGCACTAAGGGGATCCAAATAATGAGTTGGATTTCAACTAGATCAAGCATGATTAAGGATTTAAAAATGAAACTAATTCATGTATTTCATCCTAGCATCATATTGATATGCATTCATCATGTAATTTATTTAGCTAGGAATTTTCGTTTGATTTTTTTGAAGATTCTTAGTCTTTGCTAAGATTTGTGTCTATGCATTAGACCCAGTCTTCATCCTTATATGTTTACCTTGCAGTGTCATTGAACAATATCAATGCAGTACTAGTTCATTTGACTAATATTTTTTATTGTCAAACCATATATACATACTTTTGATAGTTGAATATTGTCATTTCTATCTTATGGTATAGATATTTGTGTCGGTATTAATGCTTTAGAATGAATTCGTGTAACAATGGGTCAAAATTTGAATTCTCAAAATCGATCAATATGAGTTTTCAAGATTAGTTGATACAACCAAATTGTTCAATACGACCTGCTACTATTGGCCAATACGATTGTATCTTTCAATATGGCTTACCAATATTGTCTTTTGGGTGAATTGCATTCAAAATCCAGAGGATTTGAGTTAAGCTGTATCACTAGTATAACCGTATTGGACCTCAATCAATTATATCATATCACTTCTATTTGTGAATCTCGAAGTATTTAATAGAATTTTTAATCCCACAAATGACCTAGTATCATTGATTTGGAGCACCTGACTCTCTTATATAGTTTATAACCAAAGATAGTTAACAAGATAAGAAGATAAAAGCTGAAAAATGAGGATCATCCTATTTTACCGATTATGATCACTACAAGAGTTTGATTCATTAGCTTCTGGGAATTACATCCTAATATTTGTTACAAATAGTGATAGATTTGAGATATCACAATAGTTAGAGTTTGCTAGTAATATGTTGACTAGTTTGTGACCAATTTAATGATAGATAATATCTTTAACTAATATCATACGTCATATCATTTTAAATGTGTAACTAAATTGTCCCTAAATTGCATCCCATGTATTGTGCATATGTAGCTAATACTATTTAGTTTGCTACCAAATGTGATGTTTTTTTTACAATGTTGGTTGAAACCAATGTAAAATCATTGTATCAATAATTGATAGCAAATGATGTTGTAAGCAACCACTCTTTACTCCATTGACTATTTATTTAGTAACTTCAAGTTCCAATGCTATTAAAAATTACATTGTTGATAATTGTTATTACTATGTTTACCAAATATTAGTCATCACTAAAAAATAATGTATTCATCTTGAAATAATAAATGTATTGTATATATTATTAATTATGAATGTGCCATATGGGTATGTAATTTCTTTAAATTTATATATTTAATTTCATTTTCTCCCTCAAATTATAGCTTATTTTCACACTTCATCCATTAAATTTTAATATTATCCATTTGCCTCCCCCTCTCAACTAATAAAAGACAATGTAAATACAACATTGACAGAATCTCAAATGCCCATCGATGGAGATCTATTGTTATTGTTCATTGTAGGGACGCTTAGTGTAATTGAAGGCAAAACAATAAAATTGCATGGTTAGTGAAGCCAACACACCAATCGTTAATTGTTCCTACTATGCGGGCACTCCACCCCGTACAACAAAAATATTCCACCTATAGTGAGTAATGAATTCTTCCTAAAAGAGGGGATTATCATGGTCTAATACTGACCATTGGCTTGAGGTATCATTGTTTGCATGGCACATCATATAAAAGTGAAGACCTCGTCTTAATAGAATAAGATAAAAAATAACTTTCATTAATCAACACAATGACACCAAAGAAATGATATTGAATGAAATTGAACATTAAATCATTGATTCCTAGTTGACAACGAAAATTGATATTGGATATTGATTTTGATTGATAATTGTTGTACCTTATTATACTATTGATTATATGATAGCACCCACTAATGATATAGAATAGAGTAATGATATTGAACATCGTTTATCATTTATTCCCATTGTACCTTATCGACAAATAATAATCTAATGATATTGATCATTGTTTATTGTTGATCTCCATTGAACTTTATTGACATGGAGTAATGAAATGACATGAAACATGGAATCACTGATTTTCATCAACACTGAATAAAATCTCGATATTGAACATTTATTATAGTTGATTCTCATTATGCTCCATCCAACTATTGGTTGTTTAATAACTCAGGGGCCTTGCATCTAGTTCCTTCAAGTGTTTGGACAAGTGCACGGCGATGAGACTTAGGTGGCTGGTTGCACATGACTTAAGGACCTTCATAGATGTCTTATACCTATGCATTTTAAGTTGTAATAAGAATTGAATATTGCTATCTATTGAATTATTATACTATTATTGATTATATCTTTTAGACTTCCATATTTAATATATTAATATTTTATTTTATATTACTTTATTTATTTTTGTTGATTTGTCATTGTAATTAACTGATTTTGATCAAAATGTATAGTGAAGCAACATCTCCGATAGTGGACATTGCCCACATGGCAATGGTCAAATTTTAAGGTGTTACTATAGGATCTATATGGCACCAAGAGAGGGGGGGAGGGAGGGTGAATTGGTGTATTAAAAATTCTTACTCTCTTTTAGTTAGTTTAGACAAGTTATTAGTGGAAGCTTGTAAATGCAAATATAAACAAACAGAGAAGAGAGTAAAGAGAGAACGAACACACATAACAAACATAGAGTTTGTTATCGAGGTTTGGCC
>LTAE01000434.1:35721-85261 GCA_001647135.1 Pontederia paniculata | reverse complement strand
CTTAACTGTATCGACCCATGACCATGAAGCTCTGCAACATGTATTGACCCATGTCTATGCTCTGCGTGATCGTATTGACCCATGTTGTTGTATGCGCAATAACACGTGTGAAATTTGATCTTGTATATCATAATATTGAGATTTCATTATATGTTACATAAAAACATGTGATTTCAGAACTTTAATTATGACAGTGATTTAAAGTTTTTGCTCGAATGGAATGTGCGTTTTAACACTTGTATTCTTCCCTTATGTTATACTTCTATTCCACTCACTGAGCTTGTTGTTTGCTTACCCTACTCTATTTTAAATTTTTTCAGATTTTGAATAGCTTGTCAGGTTGAGTTGACCCAGGTGCTACTTTTGCTGCATATAGAAGAGGTCGAGTCGTTGGAACACTTTTATTCCCCTTTTGTTTTGTTTTTTTAAAGCATGCATGTATTTTACATAAATAGATTATGAAAATGATGTAGTAGAATTATGTGTAAATTATGTAGATCACTTGCTCTCTTTGGAATGGATTGTGTAACATTGCGTGTAAAAAAAATGGAAATATGTGAATGTAGGGTATTATACGTTTAAATTAAAGTTTTTTTTATATATACCTTTAACTCTTATATGTATTCACAAGTAGTGGGATAATATTTAGAGAATGAGGTTTCACAAATTTTATTTTAACATATGTTAAATGAAATCAAGAGTTATAATAATTGGGTTTTAGCGTAATGAAGAGGTCGGATGTGACACAATCACCAATCTTCAAGCACAACCTTCATTTTTCAAGTTCTGTATTTTGATCTTGCATTTTTTTGAAGGATCTTTAGAACCTTAAGAATGCTTGCAGAGAGATTCTGGGAAGATCTAAAATATAAAATGAATCCATTGTTACTTGCTATGCAGCCTATCCTTAAGGTATCAGCTTGAATGAATAATTGAGTAGCTACAGCAAGCATAAACTTCAAGCAGGCTGCTATGATCCTTGGTTTAGACTAAGCTGGAGAAGAGTTTGCTCATCCCATTCAGAGAGATCAAGGTAGGACTTTTGTCTTTCTCATGTACCTTGTATTTTCATGTTATATTTCCTCTTCTTCTCTCATGTTGTGCATGCCATTATCAGCTACAACCTGACCACTAATAACTATGAATATTCACCCTCTTTCTTGTAACAATTTTCAGAGAGTTGATGCCACAAGATTTACTTCATTTATAACAAGTGACTCCAAATTAAAAATATGATATGTTTGGCGTGTATTGAAATGTATGCTAATATGTGTTCAAGTATACCATAATAGGGAAAAGAACAATATACATATGAGACTTCCATTTTCTTATTGTTTAATTGTTTCTCTGCATTCTTGTGACAATTTTCATGGCTCAGTGGATTCCTACTCTTGTTTTATTAGCTCTTCACTGTTGCATTTAACTATACCTTAGATGGTGTTTTATTTCCTCCTTGTAACAAGATTTAAATTCTATTACAGGTTGAGTGTACAATCCCCAAGGATGATGTGACTTTGGCCTCTTATATTGGATTTAGAGTGCAACATGATAACACAAGAGGACCCATGAAAGGTGGAAGTAGATATCATCCTCAGGTGAGTGAAAAACAGATTAATTATTGCTCTTCTGAGGGATGTGTTTATCATCATATGATTGTTGACATTGTATCTTATGGTATATCAATTCTCTGGAATTAAGGGTCATATCTGGCATTTAACTGACACAAACATGAAATAACTTGAGGCAGAAGTTACTTGATTTCAACAAGTTTAGAATTCTCATAATTTTGGGATTTCATTCTTACTAGTAACTAGTAAACACATAAGATTGAACATACTGCTATCTATCCTTTTATCTAATCTTCTTCTACAATACCCAAATCGTTAAATTTAAGAGTATTGTATATTGTACATCATTGTTTCAGTATTTTGCAAGTGGACTACTTTATTTTGGAAAGATCATGCATCGTCCTAGATTAAGTTCTTCAGAGTTGGGCATAATACAGGTAGACCACATGATGGTGAATGCCTTGACACAATTAATGACATGGAAGACTATTGTAGCAAACATTGCAAATGGGGGCAAAAGGTGGAATTGGATGTTGTCCGGTAGAACCGAGCACCTCTTAGCTCGAGAGGATCACAAGAGTTTTCACCCAAAAGATACATGACTTGATTGGTATTCACGCTGCATGTTCCAGAGCCTGATATGGGAACTAGCTCACAGGTTGATATGTTCCTTGTTTGGTATATATGCATATGCATAATTGTTTGGCCATTTGGAAATGTTCTGATGATCTCTTCTTGAGTTTGTTGAGACAATGGTTTCGATACTAGATGAGTATTCCAAATTTCATAGATATTCACCTGCGGTGGTGACTCGAAACCCAGTGGTAAGTGAATTAGTTTAATGGAACAATGACTGCTTATGTAGTATAGTGGAACTATGACTATTTGTGTAGTATAATGGAATTATGCATGTTTATGTAATTCTTATTAGCTTAAATCGAGGTACGCAACACTATTTGGGGCTTTCCAGGCTTGTTTATGAATATCTTGCTAATGTGAGGACTCCTAGCTTTGGTAGATCTTAGAGAGATCCACAAGTAACCATCTGCTTCGAAAAGTCTTTCCAACTCTACTATGAACTTGTCTTACATTATGTTTTATACAAAAGAAGTGATTTGTAAATTGATATCTTACATGATCTTGAGGCCATTGGAGGCTTTATCTTGACTAGATTTTGCATCATTAAGAATTTACTAGTCATTTCTTGAACTATGCAATTTTCACATTAGCATATAGGACCTATATTTATGACTTATACGGTTATGCAGATATATTGTTCTCAAAATGTGTATCTAACAATATTGAAAGGGATTTTCACTAAATGTAGAATAAGTTGAGGAAATCGTAGCTTTCTTCTTCTCACTTACATATTCTCGTATAATATATAAAATATGTATCATGCTACTCTTATTTTTGTTGAAGAACTCATCATTTTTAGTATTGATTTTCCCACATAGGTTATTCAATTTATTAGAATATCGATGTTGTAAAGGTTGTGAGACAGACCCTTGGATTGCATTTTTTCATAAAGAAAACCATTGGATACTTCTTCAACATATTAAACTTTTTATTTATTTGTGGGCTGCAAACGTTCTTCTTTCATGTTTCCTTGAAAAGGATCTTGGTGGATCTCTTGGTAACAATGCAAACACTGGAAGGGGGCCATGTTTACAACACAAGCTTTGCTCACAGAGTATGGAAAGAGCATTTTAGACGAGAGTTTTGTTATACAGGTTAACTATCATGAACTTGTTTAGCTTTTCTGTCTATATATACGAGGCTTAGGGGTCTATTTGGTAACATAAATGTAAATAGAATTCATATGCAAGCGATTGAATCAGATTTCTCATCTGACTCAATTGACCCTCTTAGACTTTATCCAAAGACTTGATGTCACAAAATGGATGGCTTGTTGGCCAACAAGACATAGCATTCTTGTAGGCTCCTCTATGTTCTCTCTCAATATGGGCTGCTAATTTGATTTGACGTAATTAGTTTTTCAAAATATAGATAATTGTAAATAAAAATTCTGGAGTGATTTGTATTTACATGAATTACTTTTCGACTATTTCGATAGATGTAAATGAAATTCTGAAAAGTGAATTAAGTTGTTTGGATAGATGCAAATAACATTTTGAAAAATAAATTTAGTTGTTTGGATAGATGTAAATAAAATTTTAGAAAATAAAATTAGTTGTTTGATTAAAATTTGTTATATAAAAAATATTTTATAATATACTAGTTTTTTTATATAATTAAATATTCTATTACCTTAATATTTTAGATTAATGTAATTTTAACTTAATTTATTATATTGTATTTTGATCTCATTTTAAAATTTTATACGACATTTCGTGTTTATTATTAATATTTTAGTTATTATTACTTTATTAGCCTTATTATGTTTCAAAAAAAGATTGATTTGTCTTATTATTGGATTTCCATTTTATTTTTGAATTTCTAGGTTTATCTATATTATATTATTAATTAATGTACTCTTTAATGAAATATTTAAGTTCATCTTTTATAATATATTTTCTATTTTATTTTGTTGTTTTCTCTATTTAATCATTTTAAATTTATCACAACTTTTTTGGTAGAAAATAAATGATAATTTTAATTATTGTAAAAAAAAGCAAATTTAAAGTCTTATACTACAATTTTAAAATTAATAAATTTTGGTAGAAATTTTGGAGTAATATTTTACTTTTATAAAAAAATATACTACAAAAAAGTATAAATAATTATTTATAAATAATTTTCTTTGGACTCATCCTCAAAATCCACTTATCTTTTTGAAAAACCAATTCCAAATTCATTTTCTCTCTCCCCTTGTGGGCCCCACTTGATGTAAAAGCACTTCCTTTACTGCAATGCAATTCATGGATTCAGCCGATATCCTTAGGCCTCTTCTTGTTCGGGGACGCTATTGGGACTAATGTACCCAACCTTTTATTTTAATTTTCCCTCATTGTAATAGGCTCCGGCCTCTTTTCCACAACCGAAAAAAAATTGACACCAAACATAAACCTTCCATTTTCAATAAAGAGCATTGCATGTAAATCATTTTACATCAATCCAAATTTGCCCTATATCTATAAGATGTCAAATTAATAAGATTCAATTATGATTCTTCAATTCAATTAAAACTTTTCTTGTCAAGCGGACTTTATGTTGTCGAATTTATCTATTGTCTTCCAGGGATTTGGTAATGTAAGTTCATGGACAGCAAAACACATCAATGAAGCTAGTGGCCTAGTAGTTGCTATTACTGATGTGAGTGTAGAAATAAAACATAGCAATGGCATTGACATAGGTAAGATACTCAAGCAATCTCAGTCCGAAATTGTAGAATCAAAGGCTTTGATGGCGGCGAACCAATCGACCCGAGTTCCTTGCTAACCAAAGACCGGTGATGTACTAATTCGTGCAGCACTTGGTGGTAACGCCCCCAAAAACACACTCAAAACACTTGTTTGAACAACTTTTGGAGATGTTGCTCAGTCTTAACCTTTTATACTTTGACATGACGCTTGATTCTTTTGTAACCGACATAATATACATTTGTGCGGAAATCCAAAAATTAAAATTTTACATTGCAAAAGACTAAATTATAAATAAGGAAGAAAATCATAGGTAGCTTGTGAATTGATAACCAAATTCTTTCATTCCCCTCACCGATGTGCTAGATCATCTTCTTCTACTCTTGTTGATGCCCTTCCTTTGTGAATCTAAATCAAGAGACTAAGGTCACAATTCTATTTATTCATATTTTAATTGGACATAGTCCAAACCATATGCAATCATCTTGTGTCGTCGTACATACCACCATCATCCTTTCCTACGCCTGTATACCTGTAGGATCCAGATGCAGGGGAGGGAAATCTCCTGTGAGATAACGCCCAATATAATGTACAATAAAATGGGTAAAATAAGGATGCTAGAAAAAATAACTTTTACCATGCATGTGAGATGCCTACATATCAAGCATATCATAGAAGAATAACAATATAATGAAGAAATTATAATTTTCTTGACATTCAACATCTTATCTTTTAATTTTCGATCTTTCTTTTCTTAGAACAATATTCTGTTCTTTATGAACTTTTCTCACATATGATTCTCAATTGCTTTCTCCGTTGAAGGTTGAACCCTAACTGTCTTAAATCACCAGATATTTCATAGATCAATAGGGTAGGTCTATGTTAGTAACTGCTTTCATCTTTGCATATTTACTTTTTTTCGTCTTTCTTTGCTTTCATTCTTTCTTTTTTTTTACTTTCTTTCTTGGTTTCATTCTTTCTTTAATCTATCTTTGCTTTCATTCTTTCTTTAATTTTCTTTCTTTCTTGGAAGTTATCATTTAACTTCTTTCATCTTATATCTTGTGAAGAGCTCTTCAATCTCTTAAAGGAACGTCATAACACTTTCATGTATCTTCATCAGTACATCACCATGACGATCCTATATGGTGGGCGGAGTTCTTATATAGTGGAACTTTAGAATCTGTTACACAAGGTGGAGAGTCTTGTGCAACAAGAACAATTGATAAGTGTTTTGTCTCATCGTCGTGAGGTTTCATTATTTTGCCTTCAGTTATACCATATGTCATTGTCTTTAACTTTTGTTCTTTGCTCCCTTTGACAATCAGTACACATGAAGATTCATGAGTTTCGTATTTTATCTTGCTTCTTTTAACTTTTTTATCTTTTTCTTAAGACTTTTAATCTTCCTTTAGTAAAAATAGCATCAATAGTTCCATACATAAAAACATTCATTCATCAATCCTCTGAAAAACGACCCACGCCCAACATGGTCACGACCCATTTTTTGTCTGCATAAGATCTTTGGAACATGATACATGTCAGGGTGTGACACAGACTGTTTCCATCATACATAATTAACACCTTCATCCTCATAGAGGCGTGATCCATTTTTTGATCAGGCGTGCTCCGTTTCTATTGGTGTTATCCTCCTCGAGCTGTCGACGGGACGCGAGTTGAGAGTGAGACCCATGTTGCATTGTCATGACGCGATCTGTTTTGAGTTTCAACGCAGCCCATTTTGGTCTAATGGTTTATAATCCTCCTAGAGTTTCTACACTTGAACTCAGTTCAATTCAACAATAGTTTCTAGGGCCAAACACGACATGGTTCAATGGAACGTGACCGATTTTAGGGTTTTGTGATTCACCGTCAAACACGGACTGTGTCCGAAGGGAATACGCCTATGTCGGCGCCAATTTTTTTCCAACAGATCGACACAACCAATGTTAGACCGAAACAGTCCAATCGAAATGTGCTTAAGGTTTCTTCGTTTACTTTGGTCAAACGACATGGGGTGTATCTTTGGCCGTGTGGTTCCGTGTTCGTTTGCTATGACTCATCATGGCCGATCAACACAGGTCATGTCGAGGGTCGACACGGTCATGTTGTCTGGCAGACGGAAGGAGCATGTTTAAAATCTATAGGAACCCTAATTATCATGATTTCTATCATTAATGATCAATAAAACCTTGCATAATATAGGAAAATATAATCTTTTCTAGTCTCATGAATAAAGTCTTAAAAACTGGTAAAGAGAGATAATCCTAAATCATCTATCTTTCTTGACGTTCCTAGAGTTTTGTTCTCATTCTTCGTGTATTTTTTCTACGTTCTTTTTCTGCATAGTCCTCCTCTACTGTTTCTCCTACATAATCCCCTTGGTACGAGGCCAGGGAAAAAATAAAATAAAGACAAAATATATTTATCTTACCTTAGGCCTTGAGAGAAGAATATGAGAGAAGGGAGAGCGAGAGTTTCCTAACGGCTTAAGAAAAATAATGAGGGTTTGAGAATTTCCTCTCATGCTTAGGGGTATATATATAGGGTAGACTAGGGTTTGCATTAGAGTCAGATTTAAATTTCAAACCTCATTTAATTTCGATCGTCCATCGTGTTGATGGGACACGGTCCGTTTTATTTGGATAGAGTCAGTTTACTCTTTTTTTTTTAATCATAGTGTTACATCATCCACAAGTTCATCAGTTCCTCTTGGATATGGTTTGTTTTATTTTTTTGATGTTACATCATCAACGGGTTCATCAGTTCCTCTCTTGACCTTGTCTCCTTATCTAAGCATGCTCAATAAATTAATTCTGTCACAACTTATATTGAAGGGATAATGCCAATGACATAAAAGCCAAATTGATCATTGAGGCTGCAAATCATCCAACTGACCTGAGGCTGATGGGGTGAATTACAAGTTCATTTCCACCAATTCTGTTATACTATGACAGGCCATTTAACATTGGACCTTATATTGGTCCTTTCTGATTCAGAGTTGACCAAGAAAGGAGTTATAAATTCTGCCTGACATATATGCAAATTCGGGTGGTGTTACAAAGAGATACTTTAAGTGTGTGCAGGTGACTACTGCCTTTTCATCTTTCCTTAATGATACATCCTTGGAATTCACAACATTGTTTTTTTCACTGATCACGTTGTTTAGGAGATTCATGTGGGACGGAAAGAAGGTGAATTCCGAGCTGAAAACAATTGTGATCTCCGCATGGGGAAGAAGCTTGATCCATTTTATTCTTTCTGTGACTTAGAACAAAGAAGCTTGATTTCTGCATGGCTTCAATTTGCTTCTTTATTCATGCTGTCCATCTTGCAGCAGACAGCATGATTTCCTCCTGCCATCTACATATATGAATGAAAATAACACTAGTGCATTGCTGTTTATAGGCATCTTTTCTGATGCCATTCAAACTTGTATTCTTTTCCTTCACAAAAATTCAAAACCGTTAAAAGTAAAAACTTTTTTTCTAACTAAGAATAATGACGCTTTCGAAATTCGAACTCACGAATAGATATTTGTAAAGAGATGTGACTATATCTGTTTTCTAATTGAAGCCGACACCAAATGTGATGCCTCAGAGGATGGAGATGGAACAAATTGCGGTCCCAAAGTCCCAACCAAACCATCTCATATGTTGTTGGTTTCGGTGGCTGGCCAATGCCTCTCTTATCTGGATGTGGTACAGGAGAATTGATTTGACTTGTTTTTGCTTGCTTGAATGCGAGATCTGTACAACTAGATATGTTACTGTTTTGGATCCTTTGATGTTTATATTTACTCTCATTTGATATCTACTCATGTATTTATCCTACCACGCATGCTCCTTAGTTTAGCCTACTACTCTTGCTCTTAAAATAAAGAAGAAAATTATTTTCTTTTTTATTCAAATAAAACTACATTATTAGTTATCATGTGTTTGAGGTTGCCGTGGAATTGAAACAATAAGAATAAACAATTCTTGAATGAGAGAATTGTGGGTAATAATAGCATATACAACAAATTGTTAACAAGTATATGAATTATTCATCTAAATAGTTATTACTTGTTCCATGTAACTTATACTTTCTTTTCCTGGGAACAAAGGGATAGAAGCTTATTCCAAGTTGTATTCTCAACAAAAAGTTGCCTCACGTATGCTTAATTCTCCATCATATCACTGTCAAAAAGCAATCTTTATTGTTTATATACTCCATGAGTAAGCTATTTTATGAGTAAAGCTTGCTAAAATGATGGTTTAACTTTTTTTTTCTGATGGTTTTGTTGCGGTGGTGATGCATGCATGGAATTTGTAATATATATTCTTTCTTTAAAAAATTATCGATCATGAAGGAAAGTTAGGAAAAGAATTATTGATGATGATGGAAAGTGAAAGGTCAAAGTCTTTGGCCAAAACTATGAAGGGACTACTTTTATAATATGATTGGATTCTTTCATATATAGATACTTATTTCTATGTTATCCAACTCTTCCATTATCCTTAAGATATGTAAATAATATGCTTACCAACCTATTAAAGAAACTATATCATGTTTCCCAGACGTAAGATGTCTGAACGAGAGGCTTGTCTTCCTCTCTTCTCTGTCCGGTTGTTAAAGACCTGTTCAGCTCCGGATGAGATATAACTTATGCTATGCTTGTCCAATTAAAAAATAACTTTATTAGGAAAATAAAGTTTGAGTGTTTTTTTTTCAGAAAATTAATTATCACTTTATTTTCATTCATATCGTATGTTGAAAATAAATTTAAAATTATTGAAATTAACTATTTCACTTTATACATAGCATATGGTAGAGAAAGATGGAGAAAAATATGTTCTCATTTTTTTCTATGAAAAGGCATTCCCTCGTTTTATCAATTTTAATGAAAACTTAAATTTTAGGTTTTTTCTTCTATTTGTAATATATATATATATATATATATATATAATTAAATTTAATTAATATAATTGATTAGTGAGATTATATTTCAGAATCAATAGTTTTGAGTTTGATTTTTAATATCATCAATTTAATTATATTTTACTTTAATTAGTAACATACTAATAGTCTTATATAGTAATAAATTCAGAAAAAAATACCATAGTTAAAATGATGAAGTCAACATGGTAGTTGTGGCTTTTGAGATGATCCAGCTTTGTTTTAGATATGGTATTATAAAGCATATTAATTGATCTCAGATGACTAATATGGTAATTAATTGTGATAAATAGTGTTATAACATACAGCTCAAATGTTGCTTGTTTTCTTTAGGTGGTGAACTAAAATGTTTCTTGATACGACACTACAAAGTATATTTGTCTACTTAACATATGTTTCTGTGACTAAAAATGTTTTAGCCGACGTGAAAAAACAAAGTAGCAGTCAAAGGAGAAAAAAATGAAGAGGAATAATCAAGTACTCAAACACTGAAGAATTCATGTCAGTGTAAAATTACAAAGAAATGTACAGCTAAATGGAGGGACAGGGACTACTCACTGCAAAAATATGGTTGCTCTTAACAAAATTTGAACCTCTCCTCCAACAGTAAAAAAGCAAATTTATTTTTACCCTCATACAATGATATCCAAAGTTAATGCCAGGCGTCATGTGCCAAAAATGGAATGAATTAAACATTTGGAAATTGAAGTTTTCACTTTCCATAGTTCATGAATCCAAGATCTGATGTAATAAATTTTGAAGTCTTGTCTTTTTTATCACATCATTACTCTTTGTGTTATCCTTAATCCATCCATAAAATTCATCAATCATTTTGGAGACCTGTGAGGCATGATTTGGTGTGGGACTGTGGCCAAAGGCGAGGCGAATGTGCAGTGTTTATTGCTAGGTTCCTCTTCTTTCTTTAATCTCCTCCACTTTTCTTCCCTTTTTCTCTTGTCTGCAACCCCACTTTTTTTTATATCTGTCTTTTTTTCCTTTTTGAGTGGCTTACAGTGATCCACCAAATTTGAAACAATCCAATCCTGGCTGCCAAAGTTGGATCTTTGGGATCTCTTGGTTCAGTTTCTGAAGAAAAAGGTGGTACCTTTTTTCTGGTTTCTCCGGTGGGATTCTACTGCCTCTGATCATTTTTTTTTCCTTTTTTTGTTGTCTTTTGAGAAATCTGATCTTAGTTTAACTCAAAAGATTGGGTTTGTATAGGAATCTCGCTTGAAATTTTCCGGCTTTTGCGGTTGTGGTCTGATATAAGGCAAGATTGATCCTTCTTGGCCTCTTCACTGCGCTTTTTCCGGCTCTAAATCCTTTTGGAATTTGGAGGCTGCCGTTACAGAAATTGATCTGGTTCTGATCAAAGTTCTCAACTTTCGGAGGTGTCCTTTTTGAAAGTTGTCAGCTTTCGGGTGGTCGAATGGAATTTAAGTGGTTGTGATCTGACATGAGGGTGTCCTCCTGCAACTGCCACCATCCTCTGGTATGCTGTTCGGCATCGTCGCTCCGCCATTGCTCGCTATGTCCTACGAAATCGAAGCCGGCAGATGCGCAGAAAACGTTGTCAAGCCCACCTCAAATCGCTGTTGTTGTGGAGAGTAGTCTGGCCGAAGAGAAGGTTCAGGCTGAGCAGCGCAGCTTGGATGATGGGAAAGTTCAAATTTCGTTAAAGAGCAGCCTGAAAAAGCCAGGAGGCTCTTGTGCAGAAGCAGCCGCAAAAGGAAATATAAAGTGGATGGATTTGTTGGGGAAGGAACTTGTAGAGATCAAAGAATTCGAGCCATCGTATGTTTTTCTAACTATTAAGCCTCCATAGTCTTTGTTACAGTTTTCTACTCGTAATGGTTTCTACTTAGACTCGCGTGCATTTTCCACTTAAAATTTTCTGCTGACAATTCTTAAAAGGAATTCTGTTGTTTTGACATCTTCCTGAGTAGACTAGTTTTGGTGATTATCTTAAAAGCACTAGCATATAACAGTGGTTAATGCGCCAGTTGTATAATTTTTCATCTGCATTGAACTTCAAAAACTACAAATCACAGAAACTGTGTCATTTTAAATGCGGATTATGGGTTGTTTGGTTGAATCGAGCAGATTTATTTTCTGGCTAGTTCGTATATGTGAAACATTAGTGCACATCCTATTGCCTAATCAGTAGACTTTTTGTTTCATGTTTCTAATGGTTGTTTATGCTGGAAATATGTTCAAGGTATTGCTTTATTGTTTAGCTTTCAACTTACAGTTGTACATAATATCATTTGCTTTCTTTTTTGTTTATAAATGAAAATCTCATCTAAAAGTACTTGAAATGATAGATTTTTCATTATTATTTCCTAGGAATTAAATAAATATCATGTGGCAAGTTTTTGCTTCTGAAAGTTGCTGTGTTTCTTCTTGTCCATGATAAATTGCTAAATGGAGGAAACGTCATCTGTGAGATAACAGATTTGGTTCATCATGACAGCCCTAAGCATCACATGTTTTTTTTTAAAAAAAAATATATTAACAAGCTAAACCTAGGTATTTGAATAGATACCGGTGGGTTGAATAGGTACTAGCAAAGGTCTCCTCTTTTTTTTTTACATTTTACTATATACTAGTTGCTTTGGTATTGGAGAACTTTCAGTTAAGCTTTCATTTGTTATATGAAATAGCTCATAAGAATTCCATGGCATGCTTGATCTCTTCTTTCGCTGTATAGCACAAAGCAGATGCAGGTCCCTGTTAGGATCAAATAAAAATTTGTGCCACAGATGGGCACTGCATCTGCTGCATGCTTATCAAGTACGGATACTCCATGCACTAACATATCAAATTGCTGATAAGAAATGATGTTAGTAAATTAAGAAAAGAGCCCCTCAAAGAAAGGAAATTAAGAAAAGAACATAGTTTATCAGAATTGAATAAGTTCTAAAGATGCATGATTTATTTTATGAGGTTTGAATGAGCGATTCAGATGCACTTAATAAGAATACCAAAACTTAATGGTAACATATGATGATTATTATCTTTTAGGATCTTGTTACCTGAACACGAGAAGAGGATCTTGTCATCGGGTTATTATGTTAATAGATAATTTCCTCCTTTTAAAAAACTTGGTCACATTGCGGAATACTAGTATGCAGGCTTCCTTGTTTCTTATTTTTTTCTTCTCCCTTCTCGTATTGCTGATATATTTTTCATTTCATTCACACTAGTGCAATTAATTTCTTTTTTGACATAAAAACCTGAAGTGTTTTTCAGTTACACTAACTTCTCGTTAACTTTACCAACTTATGATATTTCTACGTACCACCCTCCATATCCTTTCGACCTATTCTGTTTTTTCGGATTGTCTTTCTTTCTTTTGCCGAGTATAGTTTTCAATATTCTAAATTTTAATTATAAACTGGTTACCTTATAGCTTCTCTTCTTGTGTTCTGCATATATAAAGCATATGCAAAAGTCAAGTAAAACTGGAAGTCCTGTTTTACGTTTCAATATTAACATTCGCGTTTTGTAAATAGTATTCTTGTTTTATATTTGTCTTTTTTGTTGAATAATGATATAGATCGTACTGTTTCTCTGAAGTTGTATGTTGCATTTTGCCTATGACTTCTTTTTCAGAATCAAGAAACCTCAAATACAACGAGAAATTTCGTAGTCTAACTTACCTGTGTCTTGGCGGCCTATAGAAAATATGACTTTGGAGAGAGTGAAATAGACATTTGTTTTGGAAGTCTTATCATTTTAATTTCATCTTTGGCGACCTCAAACTGCTCTTCTTAAACAGTCACTTTGAATCTGTTAGTGGCATTTCCTTTGATGCTCATGTCGGACTTTAGTTTCTGATTTTTTTCACTACTGCTTAAACTTTCTTCTCTTAAAAGGTTTCTGCCCTGATTCAACCATCATCTGATGAGAAAAAAGGTTTCCTATATTAGTTCATCGTTCAAAACCTTTAGTGTATACTCTAATTCAATGATATTTCTTAATAAGCTTCTTGTTCTGATACCAGTAAAGTAGTCTCATGATCAGTATATTAACCTTTGTGCGATTACAGCGAATCGGGCGACTCAGATTATGACATGGATGGTAATACATCATGCACTTGCACGATCCAGTGAGATTCTTCTGCGCCAAGGAGTCCTTTCGTGGGAAAAAAAAATGAAGCAACCATTAGCTGATGAGTCCTTGGTTTAACGATGGCATCATCTCTGTACAGCTTCATCAGGACACAAACATGTGGGATTTCGTTTTAATTATCTCAATTACCTGTTGTTCACTAACAGATGCATCCATTTGTTGGATTTAGTCGGGCATGAAATTTGTTGTTGCAAAGTGTAATGCTTCCTATGTGCAGTTCCTGATGGAGTATGTATCAATGTAGTGGGACCTGCTGCACTGCCAATTCTTTCTCTTTTTTTGTTGTTTTTTCTCCTTAGTTTTTTGTATTCTCTTTTTTTTTTTCATTTTCGTTATTTGACTGTATCCCGGTCTTTGTTTGAGTCGATCGAATTTGGAACTCATGTTTTAGAAATGAGGAATTCTATCTTCCCCCCATTTCACTTCTACAAATGATAAGGTTGAGTTTATGGCCCTATGGATGAATTCCTTTTATGCCAATGAAGGAGATAAAGTTTCCTGATATAATTCGTTACAGGTAAAAACTGTAACTTCAAATTGCTTCTTACTTGCAGCTAGAGAAGCAAATCTATGTTCAAGCACAAATTTTCACATTGTTTGATTCCATTTCTGGATGATGTTGACAAGAGAAAGATACGGTGTTTAGTTAGTTCCATATATGATGTCACAGTAGTTCTTTTTTTTCTATTTTTATGACAATATTGTATATACATAAGATAAAGGGATTATGTGGATCTTTGAGAATGAAAAACAAAGAAATTGACAGTATCATGATGAAAGTAAAGTTTGTTTGTTTTTTGCATCATAGTTGATGCATGAATACCTGTGTTAGCATAGCTGAGAACTTGGTTTTCTGAGAATTTAACAATTTGATAAGGATTTAATGAAAATATATTCTATTTAAATAGGATATATTATATTTTTATATTTTGAATAATTGAATTTAAAATTTATGATTGAAAAAAAATAAAAGATATAGTTATTTTTAGCCGATTGTCCAATAAGATAGGACACAACAGAGGGTACATATACCATGTACATATGCATTAAACTCATATGTACATTAAACTCATTTGATAAATATATTTTTATGTTGTATTTGATTAAGGAAAGAATATAAGATTTGATTAGACATTTTAGATACAAATATGCTAAACAAAATTAAAAAATATATGATAAAAGAATACTAAATATTTTTTTATTCATTTCCTACTAAACACCTTGGTACCAATCAATTCTCATCTCATCTCCATTTCCCTCTTCCTCTCCTGGAAGGCTGGAAACATCCCCTGTTATTACTATCAAACCAAAACCAAAGCTTTTAACACTTGTTGCTTCAACTTGCACAGAACCTAATCCTAAAACCCTCCTCTCCCAAATGAATCATGCATTGTATGGCCACCGCCACCACATCCCCCAACCTCTCCCTTCTCACCCTTAAGCCCTTGCCGTCGCCGCCGCCGCCGCCGTTTCCCCCTCCTCTCCAGCTCTCCTCCCTCCCGAATCCGCCCATTTTCCCTCCTCAGCGCCTCCAACGCCTCCTCCGCCTCGCCGTAGACCGGCGGGACCCCTCCCTCTCGGCCGCGCCGTCCACTCCGCCGTCGTGAGGTCCCCGTACAATGAGGACGTCTTCCTCCTCAACTCCCTCATCTCCATGTACGCCAAGGTCGGCCGGCTTTCCGACGCGCGGAAGGTGTTCGACGGCCTGCCGTCCCCGGGCGTCGCCGCCTTTAGCTCCCTCATCTCGGCGTACGCCAAGTGCGGCATGGAGCTGCAGGCGGCCGGCCTGTTCCTTCGGATGAGGTTGCTCGGCGTTGAGCCCAACGAGTACAGCTTCGTTGCGATCTTGACTAATTGCATAAGGCAGTCGCGTCTCGAGTTGGGATCGCAAGTCCACGCTTTGGCAATGAAGACTGGTCATTCTTCCTGTGTACACGTTTCGAATGCGCTTCTTGGTATGTATGTAAGCTGTGCAGAGGTGGATGCTGCAGAGCAGCTGTTTGCACAAATGGTAGAGAGAAATGTTTCGTCATGGAACTCTATCATTTCTGGTATGGTTAAGGACTCAAGATATGATGATGCTTTTCAACACTTTAATCTCATGAGACGTGAAGGAGACCATGGGGATGGATTCTCTGTGTCAAGTCTTTTGACTGCTGCTCAGGATGGTTTTCTTTGGGCACGAGGAGAAGCTATTCATGCCTATGCACTTAAAATTGGTTTGGAGGTGGATCTAAGTGTAGGGAATGCTCTTATTGCTTTTTACACTCAGTGCGGCTGCATGAATGATGTAATTGGCTTATTTCAACGGATGCCAGTAAAAGATGTCGTGTCATGGACTGGAATGCTTAGTGGGTTTATGGAATTTGGTTTGATGGATTCAGCCATAGAGATATTCAATCAGATGCCTGAGAGGAATTATATTACTTATAATGCTCTGTTAGCTGGATTTTGCCAAAATGGTGAAGGGTCTCGAGCATTGCAGTTGTTTCAGGAAATGCTTCTGAGTTGCATTGAGATATCAGATGTCACACTGACAACTGTCTTGAATGCTTGTGCGATAGTCTCGGACTTGAAGAAAAGTGAACAAGTTCATGCATTCTTGATTAAAGTTGGTAGCAAGTTGAGTGCTTGGATTGAAGCAGCTCTGATAGACATGTATGCTAAATGTGGTCAGGTGGAAGAAGCTTTGAAGATGTTGAACAAGTGGAACCATGGTGACAGCTTTCCAATTGCATGGACATCTGTGATGTCCGCCTATGTAAGAAATGGACAGCCTGATGAGGCTTTATTTCTTTTCCTTTCAACATTAAGGAAAGATGACTTTGTAGTTGTTGATGAATTCGCCTTAGCAACTATACTTGGAGCATGCAGTACCTTGGGGCTCAATGAAATGGGGAAACAACTACATTCCTTTGTCATTAAATCAGGTTTTTTGTCTGATTTAGCAGTAGACAATGCAATCTTTAGCATGTATGCCAAATGTGGAAGCTTAGAAGATGCAATTAGTTTCTTCAATCAAATGCCTCAGCATGATATAGTGTCATGGAATTCATTGCTAACAGCATATCTTCTCTATCGAGAAGGAGATAAGGCATTGGATGTGTGGGATCACATGAGAACTTTGGATGTCAAACCTGATTCTATTACTTTTCTTTTGTCAATTTCAGCTTGCAGATATACAAGTTCAAACTCAATTGATATCTGTCGCAACTTATTTTTCTCAATGGAAAGCTTTTATAACATAAAGCGAGACACAGTTCATTATGCTGCTCTTGTTGATGTTTTAGGATATTGGGGTTCGCTTGCTGAAGCAGAACAACTGATAAAGGAAATGCCTTCAAAGCCAGATGCATTGCTCTGGCGGTCTGTACTCGACGCTTCCAAATTACATTCAAATCCAACATTGGAAAGACAAGCAACGCAACATCTCCTTGCACTGGAGCCACAAGATCCATCTACTTATATCCTTGTATCTAATTTATATTCCTCTTCTGGTAGATGGCATTGCTCAGAAAAAGTGAGGCAAGAAATGCAGCAAAAGGGCCTGGTGAAGCATCCTGCGCGGAGCTGGATCATTCATCAACATGTACTGCATTCATTTTATGCAAGAGATAGATCACACCCTGTATCAAAGGACATCTACAGTGGATTAGATATATTGATCGTTGAGTGCATGAGGGCTGGCTATGTCCCAAATACAAGCTTCGTGCTACATGAGGTGGAGGAATATCAGAAGAGATACTTCCTCTTCTATCACAGTGCTAAATTAGCAGTCATGTACGGTCTCCTGATGGCTGATCCGACCCAACCTGTCAGGGTTGTGAAGAATATTCGTCTATGTGGTGATTGTCATACATTTCTGAAGTATGCATCTTCTGTGACTCGGAGAGAGATCTCAGTAAGGGATGCATCTGGATTTCACAGTTTTAAGGCCGGTAAATGCTCGTGTGGAGACCGTTAGTGACAGAGACATCCTTATCTCAATCTTGTAAACAAATACAGAAGAATTTATTTGTTTGACATAGTTTTTAAGGGAATCAACAAAATTTGGCTTTGTACATTACTTAGAGCACTCGAGGAAACTTTAAGTTTTTCTTTAGTTTAAATTCCTCTTTGCATAGAAATGGTTTAAGCATTTTAATTAGAAGATTGGTGCATATCACAAATATTTTTTGTTTAATTCCATGTATCCCACTCTTTGAATTTGTGCCTGAGTTACCTTGTAGAATGCTTTCTCTCACTGTGTAGGCATGCCAAATGTTCTGCATATAACTAGTCATTTTCTATCTTTTCTTTTTCTTTTCTCTAAGGTAGATTTGACAGTGAACTGGTTCTGACAGAGCAACAGGTGCTGCAATTTGGACAACCTACAGATGTCTGAAGGTATGTTTCCATGAAAGATTTCTCCTTCAAGTCGAGTACGTCTAGTTTAGAAAAGTTGTCAACTTCATTGTTAAAAGTTCCACTGATGGAATGGTTACTAAAGTCCAGATATTGAAGGTTTTCCAACATGAAGATTTGGGTTGTGCCACCGATGGAATTGTTATTAAAGTCCATATATTGAAGGCTTCCAACATGAAGATTTGAGTTGTGTCACTGTTGGAATTGTTACTAAAGTCCAGATATTGAAGGCTTTCCAGAATGAAGATTTGAATTGGGATCCAACCGTTTAGCTCGTTCAGAATCTCTGTTACAATGATAATCATCTTGAACAATGGGTGTCCTGCACAAAGAGAGGGGGGCAGAGCCATGGACTTTGCGTGGTACAAAGACGAATAAAGTTGTAATCTTGTAGAGATTGAATTACATTCACAGGCTGAAGAGATGATTTGTGATCGCATGTTACTCCCTCCTAGGTGCACCTGTTGGAGCTTGGGTTCTTGATGACTACAAACTTGAACTGGAAAAGGGCCTCTTTGTGATCCTCGGGGCAAGATAAATAAACAGTTAATTGAAAGACTCGGGAGAAAGATAGTGAAATAGTAGTTTTCCAATTGATCTTTCTTCCTCTGAAGTGGATTTGCTGAAGGTAGTTAAAGTACCACTGCCAGAGTCTTATGGGGTCATGAAGACTATGCCTTCGAAGAACAGGTGGTAGATCAAATAGTAATATAACTTTGTAGTGTTGCCATGGCTGAAGGGTTGTTGTCTTTGGGGACCTCAGCACGGAATTATTGGGGTGTCCATGATGAGTGGCTTTCTCTAAAGCTTGTGGAACTTGGTCGTCCTTGCAGTTTGGAACCACCGGACCTTTTCTTTTAGTGTGAAAAGCATTGCAATCTTCCATTTATGCAAGATGTTTGAACATGTTTAAGTCATTTGACAGGCAGCAGTACCTGGTCAGATGCATCTTAAAAAAAATGCTTGGATTATGTTCTGCCTTATTTCGTTTGCTATATTGTTGCAAGGCCAAGTGGTTGAGACAGGTAAAGATGATGACAAATAAGTAAGAAAGTGGAAACAGCTAGCCACGATAATTGGGACAAAAAACGTTGGCCTGTCTACTTGCAGGACTCTTAATCGAAGGCAACGACGATTCCTATTGGAAAGCAACGACGAAAAGTAAAGGCAACAAATGTTGATATCCGATGGCGGAATAGAGTAGTAAGTAATTTCTTTTAAGTATGTTGAGATGAGTGGTAAGCATGATCATGTATGCGACAATTTTTGTCGAGATCTGAGATGATATAGATTAGTCGATGAAAAATAATGGAAGGCGTTCTTCTTCTTTTTTCAATGATATCCGCACTAAACTTTTTGGTTGAATCCTGTAAAAACCTCCGAACATTGATAATTCGGAAAAAAAATTGATGCATGAACACTGACAATTTAGGATGCTCTTGGTGCTGGTAAATTGATGAACTTTGATGTTGATCGGAGTACTCCCCAAAGTCAAGAACGGGATTACATTATCAACGAACTAAGGTTGGTTTATAGAGTTTTTAGTTGGGTGTAGCTCGCACTGTGTCGCTGGGGATTTCCGTATTCCAAAAAAGGAGGGAAACCCTCTGTATTATCTGTCAATGTACATTTGCTATCATAAAAATTGTCACTTATTAAATTACTGAAAATGTGCATTACCTTATTAAGTATGCATAAGTAATATGTCTCGCAATCTTTACTATCTTATTTATTATATAAAATAATTAATAGATAATGTACATTTTTTACTAAAATATCCTTGAATGAAATAGTTGTGTTTATAAATTTATATAAATTTAATTGAATTATTTGAACTTGAATCACAAACATATATCCTAAACTAAAAAATTATACATTAAATAAATAAATATATAAAATAAGTAATATATAATTTTCTAAAAATGATAATAGAAAATTAATAATAATTATTCTAAATGTTTAATATATTTTAATAATTAACAATAGATTATTTATTAGTTATAATATATGAATAATATATTATAGTTAACTAATAATACTAATGTTAAAATTGGTGTAAATAATAATAATAATTTATTTAATGATAATGATAAAAATATAATATTAGTAATAGTAATTAATAATTATTATACTAATTAATAAAATATTATATTAATTTTATTTAATTTTTTTATCATCTATTTAAATAAAAATTTAAAGGACGAATGTGAAAAAAAATTATAGGAGATTGTCACTTGAGTGACAATCTGGATTGCCCTATCTCTCATGAGCAATTCGGATTATTACTTCTAAGCAATCTGCATTGTCTGTCAATATAAATTGCCTACAAAATTAAAACAAGTGAACAAAGCAATATGTTGAACCCTACAACATTACTAGCAATGTGAAAAAATTACCTCTACACAAATGCCCTCTTAGATATAGATTGCAGTAATATCTTCTTCTTTTTTTTACTTAAATTCAGTCCGATTTTTGTAATAGTTGGTTAAATAAATTGGATTAAGGTAATTTCTTAGGGTAAGGTTGCATGTTCCTCGGATTTGAATTCTGGTGTGATGAAAAAGGATCCTGAATCACTCGAGCTTAAGTTGGATGCTCTTAGTTTTCCTTCATTTTAAGTCAAATTTCCTTCTCATTTTAGAATGATAGAAAGTTTTGATGTATACTTGTTGGTCATTCAAAACTTTTTGTGTATAACAAGCAATGTGACTCTTGGCTTTTTCATAGTATGATGAACAATGTCAACGAGGTTAAGAATTATATCCTCCTAATCATTCTTCTAAAAATTCTTTTAATCTCACACAACTCTCATGATATTTTTTCTTTTTTTTGGAATAGTTAAAACATATGGGAAGGATGTATCATTTTCCACGAATAAAATTTGGTTGATAAAATAATATGTCACCCAATAAACGCTTTAGTTGAGACAGGTGAATTTCAAATATACTTGCTGCAAGATTGTGAAAACATTTTTTTTATATTAATGTTGACAAACTTAAATGTCTTTAGATAGTAGTCCAAGCGTTTTCAAAGTTTTGATACAAAATTATTGACTTTTTTTTAGCTTTTGATATAAGAAAGTTATGATCTCCAAATTCATACTCCGCCACCTAACATAATACAAATTTAATAATGCTATCGACTTACTTTTTTTACTTGACTTTGACCAATCCACTAATCAACACTATGTACATATCAATGCGGAAGTCAATACTTGACATATAACCAGGACTCATGTCATGTGCAAGTCATCTCATCATGAACATCATCATGTTACTTCTACGCAATCATAATCTATTTATACATATTTACCTACAGAATCAAAATACATGGAAGACAATCCTCCCATGAGCTATGAAGTTCAATATGTAAAGGATAATAATTCAATGGGATAAAACATATATGAAGATATAAATAAAGGAGAACATATTTTATCATACAGTCATCTTTATAAATAGTTTTACTTTCAATTATTTTACATTTTCCTTTACTTTGCTTTACCTTTTTCGTTCAGTGACATAAGTCTATCATTATCAATCTGTTTCATCTTTCATTTCAGTAACAATGGCAAGAATATCACTTACACCTAACTCTCATGGTGTACAATATATCAGTATGTTCGGGCCTAGTTCATTATATAATTTTTCGTTCATCTTGATGGTATCTTTTAATTCAATCAATAACGAGTGATTACCAGTATATAAAAATTTCAGAGATCTAGCGTCAATATGGCTAGCTAGGCCATGTGGTCAACTCTAGACCCATCAATTAATCTTCATAAATAGTAGTCCACGAGAGACTCAGTGATTCCCGAATAAACCCAATAATAGTAGGGATAAATCCCTCAGTCTGTTGGGACCTTCCTCTTCATGTATACATTCAAGCACAATCATTAACATCTTTTAACTCTTTTTGTTACCTATCATGCTAGGTTCACGTGAGAGTACACTAACTCTACCTCAATCAAATTCAATCCTAGTCAATCAAACATAACAACATGCATCCCAGGACACAACCCGTGTCATGGGTTACATGACATGTGTTGTGTACTGGGTCAAGCGGCGTTCAGGCGAACACGACCGTTTCAGGGAAATAGACATTACAGGTGATAACACGGACCGTGTTCATGGCAACCCAGTTCATTTTCTTTACAAGATTTATCTTATTATTTTATTCAGGAAAAACATGATTCGATTCATAAAAATGCACAACACTCTTTTTCTTTAACAACTTTATGACACGGACTACGTCCCTAAGGCACGCGATCTATTTCTTGAGAGCGTGTTGGGTTTGGTCGAAACAATCTACGTTAGAGGTTAACGCGATCATTCTCCCGTGGAACACGGACCGTGTCAGATTGACACTGGTACATTTTAGGCGATTACAATATTATCTTCCATCGCGTCGCCCATCGATGTGGTCCGTACCCAGTGTGTCGCACACTGGCTCTAGTAGATGTGGACCGTGTCCGGGGGAACACGGCCGATTTCTGGTTTTCAATTATGCATTAAATCATTATTTCCTCTTAATCATTATTTTAGTATATCATGCGTATATGAAAAATCCTAAGGTTGATTCTCCTAGTTACATACCTTACTTTTCCGCCGATCGATCTCATTTCTTCTTCGTCAAGCATGCGCGACGCGGTCCGTGACCTACTCAAACACGATCCGTTTCCTTGGGTCTTCGCGGTGCTCTGTCGCCTGGTTAAAACGCGGTTTGCGTCCCTTCATCAACATAGTCCATTTTCTCCCTTTTCCCGTACAACATGGCCCGTATCCCATGTGGACACAGTCCGTGTTGTCCATGTGGAGACAAGAGAGAGAGAACTTTTGTTGCCTTGGGTTTGGGGGAGAGAAAAATTATGGGATGAGATGAGGGGTTGAGTCCTATTTATAAGGACGAAAATTCACCCTTAGATAGAGTTTGAATGCGATTAATACTCTAACTCTTTATATAATTATAATTCTATAAGATAATCTTTCATATGATTAGGAGTCTCTTAAATACTTATTTGTATGGACCAGTAATATTAAATTGATAAGAAAATATTACTACAACAACTTTACTTCAACTCGATCATTTTTGTCGTTCTAACCAACTTATCTTATCATATCTTCCCTTTTTTATTTTTTATTTATTTAAAAAATTTGGGATGTTACATCATAACCTTTTTAAAACTAAATTCGTTCTCGGATTTAGGTATGACATCTAGATTCATCAAATTTTCATATTTATTTTCTATCTTCCAATATGATTCATCAATTACCAAGAAGATACAATGCTCCCTAAATTATGTTGATGTCCTTATATCACATATCTTAATCATCAAATATAGGTTAATCATTCAATCATGATCAGGGGCAGAACTTCGAAAAGAACATTCATGTGGACTCCTTGAAGTTCATATTAATCAAGTTGATCCTAAAAAATTCTCCAATTATTGAATCCAATCCTCATTTGATCATCCGAAATTTGTAGCCTCAATATATTATTTTTTTACTTATATTAAAAAATTCGCTATAATAATGTCATCCTCAAAGCTTCCTTGATTTATACTATCTCTAAATAACCTCCTTAAGAATCATGTTATACTATTCAATAGCACAAATTTCATATCAATCTTAATATTGACTAAATCTCAATATTCATCTTTCACTAGAAAATCAATCCTAATTCAAATATAGAACTTTTTTCAAACTTCTCATCATCATTTAAGATAAATTCAGAGATCACCTAAACCTCAAACATTAAATTCTTGATAATCTCCTTAAAAATCATGTTATATATTTTAATAAGCACAATGTCATAACTTTTCTATCATAATTAATCCTCAATATTCATCATTCATTGGAGAACCAATACTAGTTGAAATCCAAAAATTCATCCAATTTTTCTTCACATCACTTAAAATAAATCCATATCATGATAACCTCCTTATGACTTAATCTATATTTTCGATGGCGCGGTGATTGCTCGCGATACTTGCACATGAATTATATCTATTTAGAGACATTTAAAACGTGTCTCCCGTTAGGCTCTGATCTCTTACTGCAATGCCCCCAAGTTCATACCCCACCACCTGGCAGAATACAAACTTGATGACGCTACCAACTTACTTCTTTGACTTGACTTTGGCCAATCCACTAGTCAACACTATGTACATATCAATGCGGAAGCTAATACTTGACCTATAACCAAGACTCATGTCATGTGCAAGTCATCTCATCACAAACATCATCATGCTACCTCTGCGCATTCATCATCTATTTATATTTATTTGCCTGCAAGATCAAAATGCAGGAAAGAAAATCCTCCCATGAGCTATAAAGTCCAATATGTAAAGGATAATAATTCAATAGGGTAAAACATATATGAAAATTTAAGTAAAGGATAACATGTTCCATCATGCAGTCATCTTTATGAACATTAACTTTACTTCCAATTATTTTACATTTTCCTCTACTTTTTTTTTACTTATTCCTTTCAATGACATAAGCCCATCATTATCGATCTTTTTCATCTTTCATATCAGTAACAGTAGCAAGAACATCAGTTAAACCTAACTCTCATGGTGTACAATATATTAGTATATTCAAGCCTAGTTTATTATACAATTTTCATTCATTTTAGTAGCATATTTTAATCCAATCAATAATGAGTGATTACCAATACATGAATATTTTAGAGATGCGACACCAATATGACTAGCTAGTCAATGGAGTCAACCTGGACCCATCAATTAATCTCCATAAACAGTAGTCCACGAAGGACTCAATGATTAAGAAGGAACTCAATAACAGTAGGGATAATAAATCCCTCAATCTGTTGGGGCATTCCTCTTCTTGTATACATTCAAGCACAATTATTAGCATATTTTAACTCTTTATTACCTATCATGCTAGGTTCACATGAGAGTACATTAATCCTACCTCAATCAAATTCAATTAGTCAATCAAACATAACATCAAGGTGTACAATATATCCGTATGTTCAGACTCAGTTCATTATACATTTTTCATTCATTTTGGTAGCATATTTTAATTCAATTGATAATGAGCGATTAACAATACATGAAGATTTTAGAGATCTGACGTCAATATGGCTAGCTAGGCAATGGGGTTAACTTTAGGCCCATCAATTAATCTCTATAAATAGTAGTCCACGAAGGACTCAATGATTAAGAATGAATCCAATAACTATAGGGATAAATCCCTCAGTTCGCCGGAACATTCCTCTTCATGTATACATTCAAGCACAATCATTAACATCTTTTAACTCTTTATTACCTATCATGCTAGGTTCACATGAGAGTACATTAATCCTACCTCAATCAAATTCAATTAGTCAATCAAACATAACATCAAGGTGTACAATATATCCGTATGTTCAGACTCAGTTCATTATACATTTTTCATTCATTTTGGTAGCATATTTTAATTCAATTGATAATGAGCGATTAACAATACATGAAGATTTTAGAGATCTGACGTCAATATGGCTAGCTAGGCAATGGGGTTAACTTTAGGCCCATCAATTAATCTCTATAAATAGTAGTCCACGAAGGACTCAATGATTAAGAATGAATCCAATAACTATAGGGATAAATCCCTCAGTTCGCCGGAACATTCCTCTTCATGTATACATTCAAGCACAATCATTAACATCTTTTAACTCTTTATTACCTATCATGCTAGGTTCACATGAGAGTACACTAACCTTGCCTCAATCAAATTCAATCAGTCAATCAAACATAAAAACATACATCCCGTGACACGACCTGCGTCGTGGGTGACACAGCTTGTGCTGTGTACCGGGTTAGGTGGCGTTCAGGCGAACACGATCGCTTCAGGGAAATAAACATTATATGTGAAAACACAGACCGTGTTCATGGTGACCCAGCCTGTTTTCTTTACAAGATTTATCCTATTATTTTATTCAGGGAAAACACGATTCATTTTAGAAAAACACACAACTATTTTTTTTCTCTAATATCTTTATGACACGGATTGCGTCCCTAGGTCACGCGATCTATTTCTTTAGGGCGTGTTGGGTTTGGTCGTAGCAATCTGTGCCAGAGGTTGACACGACCATTCTCCCATGGAACACGAACCGTAGCTGGCGTGTCACATGCCGGCTCTGGACGCGGACTGTGTCACGGGGGAACACAATCACTTTCTGGTTTTCAATTATGCATTAAATCATTATTTCATCTTAATCATTCTTTTACTATATCATACATATATGAAAAATCCTAAGGTTGATCCTTCTAGTTACATACCTTGCTTTTTTTGTTAGTCGATCTCATTTCTTCTTTGTCAAGCATGTGCGACACGATTTGTGTCATACTCGAACACGACCTATTTCCTTAGGTCTTCATGATGATCTATCGCCTGGTTGAAACGCGGTTTGCGTCCCTTCATCAATGCGGTCTATTTTCTCTCTTTTCCCGTACAACATGGCCCGCATCCCATGTGGACATAGTTTGTGTTGTCCATGTGGTGCCGAGAGAGAGAGAGAGAGAGAGAGAGAGAGAGAGAGAAGTTCTGTTGTTTTGGATTTGAAAGAGATAAAAATTATGGAATGAGAGGAGAGGTTGAGTCTTATTTATAGGAAAGAGAATTCACCCTTAGGCTATGTTTGGTTCAGAAATTTGATATTCTTGGATTAAGAATAGTGTGTGTTAGATTAAAAATATTCTTGTGCAATTCCTATTCTTAGGATTAAGAATTTTTAGATAGGTGTTTGGTTGAAATAAGAATAGAAAATATTAAATTCATATATTTATTAAAGTAATTATAAAATAGCACTTTATAAATATAATATATATTATTTATTGCTTTTACACTTTTATATAATATATAATTATATTAATATATATAATTTTAATATGATATGCAATTAATTATCATTATACACTACTAATTTGATGTAAAATAAGTCAAATAATATGAAAATAAAAAATAATAATTATAAAATTATCTTAATTATATGTTTAAAAAGTATATAATCACTTATATAATAAATAGCTAAGATTTTTATTAAACTAAAATAATTAATTTAAAATTTTAGTTAAAATTTCTTTTCTAACTATTCAAAAAAGAAGAAGAAGAGAGCAGCTTGCTTGAGCTGCAAGCTGGAGCAAGCTACTTCTGTTTTTACAACTTTCAAATCAAGAGACAACATTAAATATCTTGTATCCTTTTTAGTTTTTTTATTTCTATTCTTCTCAAACAATTCTTACCTTTAATCCTATACCAAATAGGGCCATAAAATTTGAATGCGATTAAAACTTAGACTCTTTATGTAATTATAATTCTATAAGATAATCTTTTATATAATTAGAAGTCTCTTAAATATTTTTTTTATATAGGACTATGCATATTAAATTGATAAGAAAATATTACTATAACAACTTTATTTCAACACAATTTTTTTTCTCATCCTAATCAACTATATTTTATCATATCTTTTCTTTTTTATTTCTTTCAAAATTCTGGGATGTTACATATAAAATAGGTAAATATCCTTCTATTGATCTTGTGAGCCAACAGCTGAAGTATACAGGAAAAGAGGGGACTTGCAGCCTTCAAAGCATGCAGCCTGAACTTGCAAAGTTGATGACTCCTTTTGGAAACGCCGGAAGTGTTGCAATGATCTCACGGATATCTAAAAGTATCAGCATAGCAAAAGTACGACCTTACTCTTTTCTGCTTGCAGCAACGAGAAATTTTAATAACCAAATTCGATTGACAAATTTTAATAATAAAATTTAATTAATAAGTTTGTGCTCCAAATTAATAAATTAAAAGTTAGTAATATGAGTTTAAGCTTCGGAGTAATCAATTTGATCGGAAAAATATTATTTCTGTTATTTGTCTTGATTTCGAATTAGTCAAATGTACTAAAGCTCTAAGTGAGTAAAAAGAAAAGATAAAGTTTAATTAAATTAATATTTTAAGAATTGTTTATTCCTTGAAATTTTACAATATTAGGCTACTAATTCATTATGTTAATAACATTTTATTACTAATGAACATCAAACGTTTGCTTTTGAAGATGTTATGTTTTTTTTTTATTTGTGAAGCTTAGGTTCGATGTTTGAAATTTATCGTGTCCATTTTATTTTTGTTTTCATATATGTTAAACCTCACATGCCACTTCATATGAAGGAAAAAATAAATGCAGCAGACCTTTTGGAAACTCACAAATGTCATTTCATCTTCCTAATCTAATTTTAATAATCGTATCGTATCATATTTTCAAAAAGATTGTGTCCCGAGGATCCAAACTTTACTCCCCATTAAATAAGCAACATTTATTTCATAGTGCCATGTTAGATCGAAATGTAAAAATTCAGACTTCGAATAATTCATGAGCAGTTCAAATGATCTACATGATAAGGTTAACTTCTGTATTAAGATAATGTGGAATGATACAACTTCATGATTGAATCTAAAGGCTTAAACGCCTTTCAGCAATAAGATATCTAATTCCAAAATTTCTTTATTACCACCAAATCTTAGAGTTGTTTTAAATAAATGACTAATGACTAACTGAAAATAGATAGACCCAATCATGATATTAAGGGATGACCCATCCTTTTTTTAAGAAAAATCATGATTTCGTTTTTGAAAATGGTGCATCAACGAATAAGAGACGATGTCAATCGATTTGATGACTCCAAAATTATATGTCTCATATTGTCAAAGATCGATCATCTTTTTACAAGTAATCAAAATCTTAATCGCATGAATTATTGCGTTTATATGAGTGATCCACAAACAATGATTTTTTTCTTTACCTCTCTTGACTTGATTGTCAAGATATTTTGAATTTAATTTTTATTATCTTTTTATTTTTTGTATTTTTTTTCTTCTCATATGTGACTTCTTTTTTAAATTTCAATCATTTAATCCACTTTTAGCATTGTGTGCTACTACCCTGTAACGTGCAGTTAAACTGCACCCGACAAATGTAGACTTCATTTGACTAGGAAAAAAGACAATTATGTCGATCAAAACTATGTTTTTTGTCTAATAGATTGACAATCACGATCCAATTATTCGGATCACAATGGTACGACTCGTTTGACCCGTCATCCAAAGTTCCAATTGTCTCTCTAACATTCTAGTCGCAAAAGAAAAACATGGAATGAAGAACGTTCGGCTATCATGTCCTTTTGATTCAAGAGTGAGTATCTAGATGGTCATAAGACATTCCAAATGAACCGGAGGAAGTTTTGCTGGAGTATCATATTCTTCTAACTTTTTCGAGTCTCTTTCTTTAACACTTCAAATGAAATAAGTGGGAATAATTTTGTACTCTCATGTTCATTTCAAATTTTGATAAATAAAACTCGTAAAAAAGTAATTTATGTTGAAAGAAATTTGAATTCAATTTTTTTAAGCTAAAAGAATTTGAATTATTAGTAAAATAATAATTTGATATAAAAAAAAGTAATACTAGCTAATGACCTACATGTGTTGGATTGTCGGTAAGGAGAAAGAAAAAAAAATGAAATTTGAAAAATAAATTATAAGAATTGAGTTATCTTAAAATTACAAATAAGAATAAAGAACGGAACGTTTTTTTAGAAATAATCTTTTCACATTATTAATAATATTGTATTAGATTATCTGAAACCACTACATTATTTTGTTCACTTTGTTTTAACTTTACATATAAGTGATAATTTAGATTACCTATTAAAAAATAGACAATCTAGATTATCACTTCACAAATAATTTATTATAATTATTTTTCCACATTTAACCTTTAAAATTTTATTTAACTAAATAATAAAAATAGTCAAATAAATAATAATATAATATTTTATTAATTAGTATAATTGTTATTAATCACAATAATAATATTTTTTATCATTAAATAGATTATTGTTATTATTCTATTAATTTCAATATCAACATTATTAATTAATTATAAAATTATTGTATATTATAAATAATAAACAATTAATTATTAATTATTTCAATATAACAATATTTTAGAATAATTATTATTAATTTATTATTATTATTAGATACTTATATACTACTTATTTTATACATTTATTTATTTGACGTATAAATTTTATGAGTGTAGGTAAATGTTTGTAATTCGAGTTCACATAATTTAAATTAAATTTATAAACTTAATTCTATTGTTTAAGGATATTTTGATAAAAAAATTATAATATTTATTAATTTTTTTTATATATAATAAATAAAATAATAAAGATTGTTATGTACATTGTTTATGCATACTAAATAAAGTAATGTACATTGTTGATAATTTAATTAGTGACAATCTTTACGAAGGATTTGCTAAGTAATACATAAATGTGATATAGAAAATGCACTTAGATTTAAGTATTTATTTATTTATGAAATGAAGTAAAATTATCGAGACAAAAGAATTGGCTTTGTTATATATACGTGTACATAGGTTTGGGTCGGACTCGAACCCAAATTGGGTCCAGACTTGGCGGTATCCCAACAAGTAGTAGTAGTTGTTGGACACTTGTGCCACTGCTGCTTAGCGCCAAAGGCACCCCCAAAAGCCCTAAATGGGAAAACTCGTGCACAAAAAATACCCAAAAAGTAAAATATTATATTAAAAAAAAGAAAAGAAAAAAAAGAGAGAGAAAGATCCGGACGGTCGGAGAGAGGAGCCGTGGTGCCATTTGAGTCACCCCTTTTCTGTGACCCCAAAACCTCCTTTTTATTTCTCCTCCTGGCGGCGCCCTTCTCTTCTTCTTCTCCTCCTCTCTCTCTCCTCTCCTCCTCCCTCTCTATCTTTCTCTCTCCTCCACTAGGGTTTATCCTCCACCTCTCTTCCGAGATCGCCGCCGAGGGTTCCTTCTCGGGTTCCCCGGATTTCGCCATGGCCGCCGTCGCGCCTGCCGCCGACCGTACGCTCCGGTTCTTTTTTATTATTAGTACTATTGCTGCGCTTCGCTTCCGGATTCGTTTCTGATATTTTTTGGCGCGGGTTCTTTTCGTCGCTGGATCTCTGATGGCTTCGGATGTTCAAGAGTTGGGTTCTTGGTTTCTTGTTTTCTTTTTTTTTTTTGGCGCGCTTACTGTTTCGGGATCGAGTTCTTGGGTTTTCTTTTTTTTCCCTTCTGTCGATTTTTTTGGCGGGGTTTTGATGCTCGGATCCAGTGCTCGGTCATGTTTCCGTCTTTCTTCTTAGTTTAATCTGCCGTAGGTTCTTTTGGAGCCAAAAAAGATCACTTTTTTGTTGTAGTTCGTTCTTCATTTCGTCTGGAGCTTTATTGCATGTCCGGTGGATGGTCCTCGTTACGTTCAAGAAGTGATGATTGATTCGATTTGATAGACTTAATTGATGTTAGGGGGTTACATTTGTCGTTCACACATTTTTTGTTACAGAAGCAAAAGAGTTGCTGCAGAAGCTATCATTGGATCCTAAGAACAAGACTAGCGATGCTCCTGATGCCTCAAAGAAGGTATTTTGTTGTTCGCCGGATGTTCAATAATCTTATTAGGTCAGGGATGCTTATGGTTGCGAATTTCTGATAGTGTCTATCCTTATGCTGTACAATTTGAATTGACAGAATTCAGGAGCACAGAACCCTTCGGCCAATGGTGGGGAGGCGACGAACAATTCCATTCTTCCAAGTGATAGGTCTCTGACTCCTCTACTTCAGGAGTACGCAGAAGGCAGCATGTGCTATTTACCAAATGGTTATCCTTCGTCGACCTATTATTATGGAGGTAGATTTGATTTCTGATCTTTCAGTTATGGTATTTCAGTTGCTCATTTGAATTTCTCTTTTTGAACCTTTTGAGGTATATTCTTTGCAGTTTTTTTCCAAGTTGTTTGGATTTTGTTTGTTGGCATGATTTTAATTCTGCACTTTCCTGAAGGATGACCTGGTGACATAATTATTTCTCAGGTTATGAAGGCATGTTAAGTGAGTGGGAGGATTACCATAGATATGTTAATCCTGAGGGAGTGGAGATGTCTCCTGTAAGTTTTTTATTTTCTTAGTTGATGTCGTTATTAATTCAGTTAAAGAACTAATAATCTATTATGTTGTGATTATTGCACTGCATTTCAGAAATCTAAAGTATGAAGGGGGAGTTACTGTAATGATAATTTAGAATAGCATTTTTTATAGTCTGATTATTGCAGGGATTTTATGGTGACATGTATCACCATGGATACGGGTATGCTCCATATGGTCCATACACTTCTCCTGGATCCCCAGTTCCAACCGTTGGGCATGATGGTCAGTTACATGGCCCTCAACATTACCAATTTCCTGCACCATATTATCAGCAATCAAAGCCTACCAGTACTCCATTCATCAATCAAGCTCCTAGCTCCAAGAATGATATTCCTACCTCTGTTGCTGCTGATCAGCCACCTGTTTCTGTTGATTCAACTAAATCTAATGCGAATACAGCGACCAAGGGAAGTTTGAATGGGAACAATGGTTCGACAAAAGCCAAGCCAAGCCAACAAAATTTGGCTTTGAATTCTAATAGCACGTTTGGTAGAGGAACCTTACCTGGCTATCAGGATCCCAGGTTTGGTTTTGAGGGCATGTGGACACCTGTTCCATGGTTTGACAGCCACATGTTTCCTGACGGGCAGCAGAGACCTGCTTCAACAAGTTCTCTCTCTTCTACTACTGCACATGTTAACAGCAATACGACAGGAAGAAGTCAGAATATCCGTCCCCTTTCGCACGCCATGGTACGAGATTAATCCCATATATCATTCAGTCTCTTGTTGCTCTTATGTTTTTTTCACTCGTGTTCTGTTATATTTTGAAAATTCATGTGAAACCGGTGCACCCTTCATTATGTGATCAGGGTGCATATTTTTGGTCTGTTGATCATTTCTAGTTGTTTGCTTATTTTGTACTCTTTTCCCAAATGGACATCTATTGAGCTTTATAATTGTCATTATTATTTTTGTTTTATTTTGATTGCTCATATTTTGCTTTAAATGTCTTTTGTGCTTTATTAACAAGGGTGAATGACTTTATTTTCTTCCATTTTTTGTACTATCATCTTGTTCAGGGTACTCATGCTCCAAGGCCGACATCTGGGATAGGGATGACAGGTGCTGGAATTGTGAACAGAGTGTATGGTAATAACCGAATTTATGGCCAGAATGGCAATGCATTCAGAGGTGGGTTGGGCTTTGGATCAAATGCTTTGAATGGGCGGTGGGGAATGGCTCTTGACAACAAGTATAAGCCTAGGGGTCGAGGCAATGGCCTTTATGGCTTTGGTAATGAGAATTTAGATGGACTGAGTGAGCTCAATAGAGGTCCAAGGGCAGGTCGTTTCAGGAACCAAAAGGGTTTTGGTCAAACTGTTACTATTGCTGTAAAAGGACAGCCTCTTCCGGCAGTTGCGAGTGTTCATAATTCTTCTGTCGTCCCTGACAAGGATCAATACAACCAACCAGACTTTATTGAAACATACTCTGATGCAAAGTTCTTCGTCATCAAGTCATACAGTGAGGATGATATTCACAAGAGTATTAAGTATGACGTCTGGGCTAGCACTCCTAACGGGAACAAGAAACTAGATGCTGCTTATCAGGAAGCCAAGGAGAAGACTGTTAGATGCCCAGTTTTCCTTTTTTTCTCTGTAAGCATAGGCTTTTAATTTGCAGAAGAGTTATGATATACTATTATTTTTCTGCATCAAATTTTAACTTCAATTTCTGGATATTTATAGGTCAACACAAGCGGGCAATTTGTTGGTGTTGCAGAAATGATTGGCCCAGTTGATTTTAACAAGACTGTGGAGTATTGGCAACAGGACAAGTGGACAGGCTGCTTTCCTGTCAAGTGGCATATTGTAAAGGATATTCCGAACAACATTCTTAAGCACATTACTTTAGAAAATAATGATAACAAACCAGTGACCAACAGTAGAGATACTCAGGAGGTAAGGATGCCTTCATTACTTTCTGAAGTTGGAAACACAGGCTTGCTTGTGTCTTTATCTCTGTACTCTCACAGGTGAAGCTTGAGCAAGGCCTTCAAATGCTTAAACTTTTCAAGGAGCATGCTAATAGGACATCCATCTTGGATGACTTCAGCTTCTATGAGACCCGCCAGAAGGTAATGCAGGAGAAAAGATCAAAACAGCAACATCTTCAGAAAAAGGTACAATCCTTTTGCTAACATTTATGGAATATCTTCCCTCCAACTTGTATTGATTTATAGTGATCTTTGCTGTAGTAGGCTAAATAGCATGTTTTGTGTTTACATTTTTGCAATTGCTTTCATGTCATGTTAAATGGTGTGTCATCTTTTTTTCATGTCTTGTTCAGTTCACTCTAGTTAACTCTAAAACTTATCTTTCTGATATGTGAACTTGTTATGGACCTTTTTTTTATTTTAGACTGTCGATGGAAGGCCTGTAGATGTTGACGAGAAGGATAAAGATGGTGCAAATGTAAAATCCAGATTACAGGTGCCTCTTGATGCTGTTACAGGTTTAAAGGACCCTGCACATGGTAGTCTTGGAGAAAAGGTGCTAACTGACGAGAGTGGTGTTGCTATGTCTCAGAAGAGAGTTGTAGCTAATGGTGTTACTTCCTAAACCTGTCGCCGAATAGGACGACCCATTGTCTTCATTGATCATTGATTGCTTTTGGAAGGTTTATGATACAATGGGAACTGAAATTCACATCTCAGAGGCTGCATGCTGCCATATGGTGCCTCTACGAGTTCTTATTTTTGGTAAAGGTGTTCATCTGTGTACGAGTTCTTCAAAGTTATCTTTTTTTGTAGCTGTCCCCTAAGGTAGGAGATTGGTAAGTGGGGTTTAGAGGTAGTATATCCAAATGTTCTCTTTACTGCTCTATATGTGAGTTTTTTTTTTCCTTGACCTTTTCCTGAAGTTGTCCTTTTGATAAGAAAAAAAAAGGGTAATAATCACTATATTTCTGTAATGTCATCTGTTTGGATTAGCTGATAGTAGTAGTCTATCTTCAAGATGCTCAACAGTGTTATCTTTCAATTCCGAGTAATCTGGGAATTTAAAAGTCTATCCCTGTTTGTAATTTGAGTTCCAATATGTTGTGTTAGCTGTACTTGCAACTTGCTTAAGCTTTTATTTGGTGCGTTTGGGAGAACTCAAGGTTTGAACCAGGGCGCACAAGATCTCTTTGTAGCTTTCTTCTTTAAGAACCTTTTTTAGATAAAAGCAATTCAAAAAAATCTTCAGCATGTATTGATAAATAGAGTTACTTTTATTTTATTTTTCTTAAACTATTGTGAAATTTTAAATTTAATTTAAAATTATAAAATATAATGGAAATAAATTTAATGAACCAAATTCATCGAAGAATTTAAAATTAAATTAATTAAAATATTTTAAATTATTATTTTATTTCTATAATTAAATAAAATTATTCTTTGTTTTTCTTCTTTCTCTCTCTTTCCTTTCTTTGTCGTCCTCTTCTTCTCTTTTGCTCTCTTATCTTTTGATTTTTTTTTTCTCTTCTTCTATTTCTCTTGCGCTCACGGGGGAAAGAAAGGTGAAAGAGAGAGAAGGGAAGATGGAAAGGTGAAAGAGCGAGAGAGGAAGAGAAGAAAAGAGAAAGTGAATTATTTTTTAATTATAAGATAAAATGATAATTTTATAAATTAAAATAATTTAAATAAATTTAATATTTGGATGAAATTGGTGATATGAAAAATTTAAATTTATTTTTATCTGATTTTACATTTTGAAGGTGTATTTAAAATTTTACGATAATTTAAAGAGAAAAAAATAAAATTATCCCTAATGAATAAATCATATTTTTTTCATAGCTCCATTAGAAAGCATTAACAAACACAAATTTAAAACATCTTCTAGCAAAATGCTTCAAACACTTTTGGACATCGATTTCGTGCGAAATCCTTTTTCTTGTCCGTGAACTGAGAACTTACTGAGCTTTTGAATGAAGTATTGAAGTTCTACACCGATGAAACTATCCTTTTTGTTGAACTTGTGAGCCGCAATTCAACGATTCCAGGTTCTTTTCACTTTCCTCGGTTCAGTTTATTTTTACTTTACATTATCCACTTATTTATTCGTAGTCTGTCTTAAACATTTTTACTTAACCTCAATTACATAAATTTACAATGTAGGCATTTTCTTTATTCTGGTTTCATTTAATTTAATTAACTTTAAAAAATTAAAAGTAATGGTATGTGAAGAGGATAAGGAAAATATGGTTCCCATTTATTCTTTAAATTTAAAAGTAAAAAAAAATTATGGATGAACAGGTAAATGTATATTAACAATAAAGACACTCTAAGCATTTGAGATAAAATGAAACTGTTTGAAAAGTTAGGAAAAGATAAGTGAATAATATTAAAGTTAGGGGTAAAATAAAAAATAAATTATAATTGGAAGGGTGAACAATTAAATTAATAAGAAGAGACACAAATGACATTTCATCTTCCTCAACTTAATCATATGTTAATATTTCAAAGATGTATGTCACCCAACCACAAAAGGTTATAGGTTCAGACATGGATGAACTCATAATAGAAGTACTATCCTGTAAAATTAGTGACTCCATAACCATGATATCTAAAGATTCCTTCCCACCATTTTTTTCTGAACAAGTATCTTTAAAGTTATTGCCTATTTGAAAGAACCCTGATCGGTAATGTATGAATTGCTCACCAAATGAACAAATACTATCCATGAAATTTTTCTCCATCATATAAAAAAAATTACAATTATTTTCATAAATCTCCCTCAAATTATCGTAAAAATTCATATATAACCCTAATGTATAATCCATATCACGACTTTTCTCGAGAGAGAGGTGAGAGCGGGAGAGAGAACAACCTAAAAAAATTATTTCCGCTTGCTATATTTAAATGGGTGCCCTTAATGCCACTCCTACATTCTTAATGCCATTCTTTTTTACCAATTTTACCCTTATTGATTCCATGCTATTAAACAACTTTATTAACTCTTCATAAAGTTAGCACATTCCCAAGAGAGTTAATAATATTATAGATCCTTTAATATAATAAGATTTTTTATTATTATTTATTTACTTCACTATAATTAATTATTATATATTATTTATATAATTTCTTAGCAATATATCATAATATTTTTTTCTATAAATACCACATATTTTTTATGAAAAAATATATCATTTTATTACTATTTATTTATTATTACGCACTCATAAAAAACATATGATATTAACATAAAAAGATATTATAATGTATGCTTTAGAAAATATATAAATAATATAATATAATAATAAATATTGAGTTGTTATGAAGTAAGTAAATAATAATAATTTTTTGATAAAAAAATCTGGTTAGTATTAAAAGGGATAAAATATTAATCTATATGATTAATTTTATTGGGAATTGTAACTTTTAAGAAGAATTAGTTAAGTTATTTATTAGTATAATAAAGAAGGAAAAAAATGAATAAGGAGGAGTGGCATTAAGCTTTTAGGAGTGGCAATAAGGACACCCTATTTAAATTTTGACTTTTTTAAATAATCATTTAATTTTAATATTAGTCATTTACATCTCCTAAAATTTTCAAATATTTTCGCTTCATCTCAATGCGCTAGGAATTAAACTTCTATATAATCTTATATTTACAATATTCCCCTTAAATAAAATGTATAAAATAATAAAATAAGATCAAATTTTAAACCTATCTGTTGAATAGGGATACCGGAGACTGTCCGTATGTTTTCCCATCTTTTTTCTAAATTTTATTTTTTAAGGTAAATAGATAATTTAACAAATATGGAAAATAAAAGATAATAAGAAGTTTAACATCCTTAGCGGTTCAGATAGTGAAAATATTTGAAAAGTACTGAGGGTGGTAAGCGACCAATATTAAAGTTTAGGAGTTATTTTGAAAAATATTCGATAGTTTAAGGATGATAAATGAAAAAGAAACCTATAAAAAGATATACATTGTATGTCAGCAAACTAAAAAGTCAAGCATATTACATCCATTACATTCACTTGAAGAGGACATGTCTTCTAGTGGTTTTAATCTGACCATAAAAAGACCAATTAAGTTGGTTTTTGACTTATCTGATCGAGTGACAACCACAATCTAATTAATCAAATCAATGATGATATGACTCGTCCGAAATTCTGACTATGTCACGTTGTAGTCACCGAAAACATACAAGAATGATCCTCCCCTATCATGCTCTTTCTTTTTCTCTCGATGATAAATTCATCGATGTTTAAAGTTATTAGTATCTGACTAATTTGATATTCGGACGGGTGGCGACGAAAGAAAATTTTGATCAAATTGATGTATCTAAAACTCGAACTCGGGACTACTAATTTTCTCTCTTTTAAATCAGGACACAAACTTGTTAATTATTTATGTCAACCAATATTGATTCTCTATGATGCTCTTTAGTCCTATAATTAAAGGCATCTTTGTATCCCATTGACCCTCTCATAATAATAATATGCATAATAGTTGTATTAATTTTTTTGAATATTTTAAATATGTAAATATTAGGAGGATGAAGTTAGGAAGATGAAATATTTTTCGTAATCAAATCTCCAATGTTCTTTTTCACTGTGATGCAAAGAAAAGAAAAAAAACAACTTTTAGATTATAACCAATTCAAGTTAACGATTAAACAACAAGAAAAGTTCTCTTGAGCTCTACCAGTTATTGATTGCCTTGATAAATTCTTTCGCTGATTAGATGTACAATAAGGATTTTCTTTGGAATTTTAGCATTGATTTAAGTGTTAAAGATTTTTTTTTTCGATTTTGATATTGCCAAAGCTCACACACTATAGATTTTGTTAAATATTCTCATTCATTAAGCATCAATATATAAATCCCAAAAAAATAAAAAGGATATGCAGGTCTATTATAAAAATTTCAGACCAAAAATCCAATAAGGATTAAGTTCATTAAGACCCTCTAAGCCACTTAAGTCTAAAAATCTACCTATTCCCAACTATAAAAGTTCTAAACCATAAAATAGCCTTCATTTTTTTCTCCCATCACTCTCTCTCTTCCTCCCATCCTCTCCACCAAGAAAGCCCTCTTGTGGCTTAGGGTTTTATCTCTTCTCTTCTCCATTGTTGGAGCTCATGAAAGAAAGAATATGATGGATCAAAAAGAGGGCTAGAGCAAGAAGGAGATGAAGGAAATGAACTATTAGGGCAAGATATTTGAAGGGAGAGCAATGATCAAAGGGGGAATAGATGAACCACCTCATTCCATTTGATTGGAATGATGACTTGATGTCGTTATCTTCATTATGTATATGACTATGAAAGTGATAGATGATGATTTAAGTGAAAGTTGAGTTTATGAGCTAAGATTTTTATGTCATGATGATTCATTTGATGAGGACTTTGATGATTTGAGAATTAATTATGTACGATTGAGCTTTGAAAATGATTACTCTTTAATGTTCGGCCCTAAAATTGTATTATGAGGAATCTTATATTGAGTTATGATTATGATCATGTAAGTTAAAGCTTCAAATTGATGTCTTTTTTCTGTTCATATTTTGTAATCTATGTTCAAATAAAGTTTTTGATATGTTTTGATTTTTCAAAAAACATGCATAATATATAGATGGATAGATATTGAAGTCTAGTTTCTGTAACATCAAGAATTAATAAAATATGAGGTATAAGGAGATATGATCGAAATACTAACCTATTGTCAAGTTGTCATGAATAATGACGTGTCTAACTTGTGAAATTTATCATAAATTGCAAAGTTGGAATTAAGGAATGAAATTTATGTTTTTGTTATTGGAGTGTGTGACCTTGAATAAGAACTTAGAATGACCTAGAAACAATAAGTGTACGATGAGTTATGAATGATTTAAGACTTGACTATAAAATTACTGAATATGAAATTGATGAACTGAATTATATGATTTTTTGAGAATAAACGGTAAAGAGATAAAACATGCAAATTTTATATGTAAATCCTTAGGAAGTATAATTTAAATAAAAATTAGTATCTCTTCAAATGGATGTCTTTAAATTAAGTTATGAAATTTATATTGACAATGTGTCAAATATGTCCAAGATTGAAAATGGATGTCTTATGTTGAAACGATTAAATTGTCTTGTAATGGATATTATTGTTATTATTAAGAAGTAAACATAAGGTATAAAGAGTTGATTGTAAAAGGTTTAAATGAAAACTTTATGATATGAATTGATGATTATTAGAGTAAATTGTTCTTAAAGGATGCTTATAACATATTGGATTTCATGAGGTATGAATGTTTGTATGTCCATTATTCATTTTTATATGAATTGATCATGCTATAGACCTCATGAGGGATCAAGTTACCATATTACGAACATGCTACGAGTCTTATGATGAACAAATTGAGCAAGCTATGAAGATGTTGTGTTTCTCTAAAGACATGATAAGTTGATGTCATGATTTCATAATGTTATGAATCATAGAATGTATGATGGAAACTTTAAATTGAAACTTTAGGACAAATATGCACAATTTTATGTTCCTATTCTTAATTTATATGCTTTGAACTCTAGAACATGAGGATTAGCTTAGATGTGAATTTTTTATTGTGAAATTGAACCTTATTTGGTGAAATAAGATGAGTTTGATTGGAAAACGGATGTAACTGGGGAAGAACGACCCACTACGACTGATCCGTAGTGAGCATGGGCCCATTACGAGCAGGCCATAATATGAGACACCACCCTTAGCGACACCCATGGAGGATGTAGCATGACATTACCGCCCGTAGCACACCGACATAGTCCGTAGAGGGCTTTCTCTACCGTAACGAACCGTAGGGCCGTAGCGCATTCCTTCTTTTTCATTTTCTTTTGAATGTGAATAGAGTCTGACTACGACACTATTATGATTGTGCCTTGTTTAACGCACTGGAGTTCGTAGCGACCTATAACGCGATCATAGCGTGCTCGATTTTGACCGTAGCGCGCCAATTTTGCTCGTAGCGTATGTTATGCACGCTTAATGTCCATGCTAGTTTATTAATCAACATTATGTGCTATATGCTACTATTCTTTTAATTGTTAATATGCAACTACATGTCATGTATCATGTTCTTAAGTTAGAGAACCTTGCTTAATGTTTGTTATCCACATAGACATCGAAATGCATGCAAAATCATAATTAGGTTAAAATTATAAGATTGATTGTTATGCATGATTATGGTAAAGAAGATGATGCATGATGAATTAGTCGAAGCGCATCAACTATATTATGTTATGTTATCTGGGATGCGATGTCCATTCACTAGCGGCAGGTGTACTCCCAAGTGAGATGTGATGTTCACTCATTAGAAATAGTGAGTGTGCTCCCAGGGATGCGATGTCCACTCTTAACGTTAGTGGGTGTTCCCCAAGATGGACCCCAAAAGAGGGTTGACCTAGCTACCCATTATTATTAGGCTGATGTGACCCGAGACTCTTCATGCAAAGATAATAATTGGCCTATGATTATGATAATGATGATGAGAATGATGTGTCAAAGAGAACTCAAATGGATTATGGCTAATTATGTAAAGATGAAAAATATAAAGAATGATAAATGTGAACATAAGATGTTTACTTTCTCATATGTTCCATGTATGTAATGTTAAATGTCAAGCTTATATTATGTAAATGTTCCATGATATATGGTAAATGTACAAACAATGCTATGAATGGCGAATATGAACATAAGTCACCTAATCACTTATATATTTTATGTATGTAATGTCTGATGTTATGAAATGTTCTCAAGCTATGGAAATGCCTTAAGATTATGAAAATGAGGCCATTATTATTATGATTTATGATTATGTCAAGATATGATGTTATATATTAAGTGAATTATTGAGATATGTTTCTTTTAATTGATAACCTAATTATACATGCAATTTTTATAATATATGTATGAGTATTCTTAATGATGATAAGGAAGACATTTACATACAACTAATGAGAGGTGGACCTCCCTTGTATCAGGGTTCATGCAGGTATTAATGTGAGTTATATGACGACTCGAGTGGCAACACTCATGATGAATGATTACACATGAGGAAGTATTAATGGTCATTGAGTTGAGTTATTTATTTTATATTTTCTAGATCGAGTCATTGTACTCATATTATAAAATTATAGTCAAAGTCCATGTATGACATATTATGAATTTGAACTGGATCCTAATGATTATATTTTTGTTGCAAATGCCATGTTAAAGTTTTTAAATTTAGTGTATTTCAAGTCTTCCGCTGTATTTAAATCATGATGTCGTAAGTAAAGTTCATGTAACAGTCAAAAAATTTGTTCGGGACGCATATGTCCTCGGTCGCGGATTTGGCGTTACAAATTTCTATACCATGAACAATTGAATGGACATGAAGATTTTGTTTTCATTGCAATTTTCAACTTTGAATCCCATACAAGTTAGATTGCGAGGTAATTTGTTGCTTCTCTCCGGTATTTATTTTATATGATGGTCATTTCACTATTCAGACAATGAGAATGATTGGAGAGGGGCATAATCTTCATTAATGTATTTAATATTATTAATGATGCATTAAATTTTGTATATTCCAAAATGCAGTTAAAATACTCCATAAACAAATATAGTGTTTAGAAAATCTGTTTAATATAGCTTGTTCATTGTTGTGACAAAAGGACGAATTGAGTGCAAATTGAAGTTAATTCGAAGCAAAAAAATATCCATCACTATTGGAGCCACAAGCTCTCATATATTAAAATTTGCTTGTAAACTGATTTAGCATTAAACCATGCACCCAAATTCATTTACAACACTAGGCAAACTACAAAGCATCACAGAAATAATGGACATAAGAAACTTCATTAGATTAAAATACATTAACAAATCTTCCTACAAGAGGGACATGTACAATGACAAATAAGGGGTCCTATGACATTGGCATGACTTAAACTTTGCATGGGATAAGAAAATAGCTAACTAAAATCACCATGATATTGGTTGAGTTATTTAAATTTTTCATGCATAGCTTGATTTCATCTCAGGGTCTTTAAGATCAATTTTCAACTTAATTTTATGTAGAAATTTGAACGGAATTATTATTAGCAACTATATCATCTAGACCAAAAGTCCCTAATGCCCCGACCCTCGAAACAACGAAAGCAAAAAATAAAAAAATCTTAACTCGAGAGATCGATCGCTACATCTATCGTTTCATCATGATTAAAAGCATATTAAAGTAATATTTAATTATATTCTTTATGCATATATAAATATAAATAATTATGATATTAAATAATTATAAACTTTTAAGGACTCAATTTCATGTGTCAAACCATGTCACGAGTATTGACCACCCTCCATCAAACTGCAGGATCCAAAAATACAGGAAAACATATGAATATATATATACATATATATNTAAATATATAAATCATGATAATAGAATATTAAAATTTTAACATGAAGCATAAGTATAACTCATATGACATAATTATAATCAACTAGTTCACTATTCTCATAATCATGTTTGTAATATTTGAAAAATCATATTATATAAACAAGTTATTCCCAACTTAATAATTCATATAAAAGTTAGCATTTAATGATTACATAGCATTTCTATTATATAACATTGAAACATACCATATAATATCTCAAAACAAATTGTATAACAATTGAAATAAATAATATAATGTCATAACATATCATATGACTCCTTCACCCCACATAGCACATTGAGGCACATTATATATCATAATATCATATAATAGAATATAAAAATATTCCGTATAACCATCATAAAATTTATCTTATAACATTAAACATATTCTCTAATATAGAGTCATCATAATATAATAATGCATCGCAATGCATGTCATGTTCATGAAAATGAACTTGTGCAAGGACTCATGTATGTATGTCATATTATATAAACCATCTGGCCAGAGGTATACCCCTTGGAGTATCATATACTGTTGGGTTATCATATTACATTTTAGTGTATCATATCATCCCGAAGAATATCATGTACTGTTGGGTTATCGTATTACTCTTAGGGCATCATGTTATCCCGAAGGATATCATATCATCACTGCAAAATAGACATACCAACCCGACAGAGTTAGTAAATATATATCCATGCAAAATAGATATATCAACCCGACATGGTTAGCATATCAATGCATGTATGAATGATATGCAAATATATGACCATATCGTATCAATCTTATCATATCGTATCATCATATCGTATCATCACATCGTATCATATGATTTCTCATATCATCCATTAAGGATATCAAATTATCCCGAAGGATATTGTCTCATACCATATCGTACCGTATTCATATCATATATCATATAATTGCATTAATAGCAATAATATATAATAAAACTTGTTCATGTCATATTATATAGTCGCATCATTGCAACTATTCTAAATACTTCTCTTTGCATCAAAATAATTTTCAAATAGAATAAAGTATATCATATGTTCATATAAGTCAGTTTTAATCAGTAAATCAGTTATCAAATATAACATATAACTTTCATAACAATAACCTCACTAGTTACAATAAACAATACTTTTTCATGCATGTTCTTTCATATTCATATAAGTATCTTGCAAAAATAAAGTATAACTATTTACAAAATATTCATTCTAATATTTCTTTCGAAGCAATCATGATGCCTAGAAATATCATTCAAATAGATCATAAGCTAGAACTTTATAAGTACTAGATAACACAAATCATATAAATAAAATTATATGAGTCCATCCTACATACCTTATTCTTAATTGTCTTTCCCTTTATTCTTTGTTCACAACCCTCAAGCTATAGGTCAACCCAAACTGTCATAAGAAAGTCATCAAAAGGTATATAAATGATGCATAAATACTTGCTATTAGTTTACCTAATTGTAAACAAATAATTTGATTAATTCAATCCTTATATGTAAATTTCTGCACCTTGATAAATGACATATTAGTAGAAGATAAATTCATAACTTCCATTACATATACCAAAATAATATAAAACTAATTTTAACTCAATCTAAACTCACTTATAAGTAACATACATAAATTTTAGAATTTATTTCCATCTGGTTTGATTGCCGAAAAATTAACATTCTAACATATGTTCTATGTTGGTTTTAGGTCCTGACAGACTGAGTAATGTGTCGTTAACAAATTATAACTCATTGTAGATAGCATCAAATCATGATTTATAGAATTTAATATAAATTAGACTTCCTATCATTTCATGTGTAAAATTATCGAAACCTAATCTTTACATATTATTTCCCTAGAATTCTTGGAATCAAATTATTTTCTATCCCTAATCTACAACCTGACAGATGAAGTCATCCATAGTAGAAAATTCATAACTTCATTTATACATGTTCTTTTGAGTTGACTCCAGTTAAATCTGATCCTATATAAAGTCTTATAATATAACTTTATGCATCAAAATCTGATTGCCCTTATAATAATTTATTTCATAATTTAACATCCGACCTTATAAATGCCTTAGAACAACATGAGTGATATGTAAAGATAGGATCATAACTCTTAACATACCATTTAATTTTTATTGTTTCTAAAGTCTATTGAAAGCTGATCTAAAGAGGGGTTCATACGCTAAAATTTTATAATTTTCTAAATCCAAATGATTTTGTAAATCATGTCATGAACTATGACATAAATATAGTGCAAAATGTTTTATATGAAGTGGTCGTCACTTGTGTATTTTTCTCTCTCTTCACGGATGGTATTAGATTCTGAATTTTTTTTGGCTTTAGATAAGAGAATAAGACAGCTCCATGAATTTTTACAAGATTTTATGTCAAGTGAAATAGTTTGAAAAATGCCAAGTAGGAGGTGACAAGTTGCTTGCTTATGATAGCTTGTTTGATGATTAGTTAAAATGATGGTCCAATCAAAATTTATATTTAATATGATAAATTTATTCTCAATAAATATCACTTATTCCTAAATGTATATATATTATGATAATTATAAATTATAGAATTTATTTATAATTATGTATTATCATTTTCGCAGGTGTCACTTGGTGAAATATGATTGGTCGTAAGGATGATAAATACTAACAAGTTTGCTAGTACAATAATACATTAAAAATAATAATTATTCTAAAATTAGATTAGAGTTATCACATCTATCCTCATTCAAAACAGATAAAATATGCTTAAAGGTTATAATACTGACGAGGATATTCTTGATTTCTAAACCCTTCTCGTCTAGTGCCCTAATTTATGAGAATTCTGATTGGTTCGACGTTGTACCACCATCTATTTTGATAATGTATTGAATTACCTTGTAATGAAAGTATAATAATAACAAGAAAATTTTAGGTTGGCCTAATCCTTATTTATTCTTTTTAAGACATGTATTATCTATAATAATACGGTAAGTGAGAAAATTGGAAGGTCCGAGACACCTAATTACATGAGTCCATACTTGTTTTGATAATCACACAAACCTATAATCAATTATTCATTATTATAATGAAACCATTGAATGTTTTACTTTTAGATTTGTTAATGTTTTTGTAATATGATTTTTTTTTATCTTGTGTTCATTACATGATATATTAACTCTTTTATCCTTGTTTTTTATTACCTTTTTTATCATAAATTATTCATGATCAGAATGGAACCATTGAATGCTATACTTTTAGATTTGTTAGCATTTTTGTAATATAATTTTTGCTTCATATTTTTTTGCCCTTGTGTTCATTACATAATATTTTAACTTTATTCGTACTAAACGTTATAATTTATAAAGGTGAATTTAAACTATAATAAAATAATTTGAAAATGACAAACTCACTGCTGAGTACGTTTTTTGTGTGTATTCTTAATAATTTGATTCGCCACCAAATATATTGTCACATCTTAAAATAACTGATATATTATATTTGTTTAGACATTATAATTGTTATAACTGAATAATAATTTATTAGATAATAGATAATATATGCCTTTTGTTAAAATACTTGACATAAATAAAAATAGAGGGTATATAGAATACGAGGAGTCATCTGTAATGAAAAAAGTGAATGAAAACGACATATTCTTAGAAAAATCATGAAGGCTTCAAGATTTAAGTTGAAAGTATAATTTTATCGAAAAAAATAAAAAAATATATATTTTCATAATTAATTTCATGAGTTTAATGCACCTATTGGGATATAAAGCAAATTTTAACCTTCGATGTAAAATCAACGATAAATTATAAAATAAAAAAATATAACTTATCAAATTTATTATTGATTATGCATTAAATAGTTATGATAGTATATTTTATAGGTGCATTAAACTCATATAATATATATATATAATAATTTAGATCACGAGAAAAATTAAATTAGTAGTAATTCATTTCAACCAATGATAACTTTACGCGAGATAATATTAGCATTATTTTATATGTCGTGTCCAAATTGTAAAACCCGGCCCGACCCGGTCCGGCTGGTCGGTTCAGTATCTGGAGTCTAAAACGGGCAATGGGTCACTCTAAATCCCGGGTGCCAATTGACCCGCTTTGACCCAGTCAAACCCGGTCAAAACCCGGGTTGACCCGCTCAACCCGACGTATTTGACCAACCCGACAAAAAAATAATATATATTTTTTCAAATAATAAATAGAAGTTTAATTTAATTTTTCAAAGCAATAAATAATCCATTTTGTCTATAAGTAAAATTTGAAACAATTACGTTAAATAAAAAAAAGTTAATGAATAAATCTAAAGTATTTAATAATTATCTTAAATAATCAATCCAGAAGTTTAGTTTACTTTTTCAAAGCTAAATAATTTACTTTGTCATGATTAATATTTAATAATTATCTATTATTTATCTTTGATCATTAAGTATTATTACAAATTGTGAATTAGAACTAAAAAATATCATGTTATTATATCAATAATATGTGCTCATGTATTATGATTTTATACCTAATTTTTACTTTATATTAATTATTATTATCCGGTTCGACCATCCGATCTGATCGGTTCGACCGGTCCGACCTGACCCGTCGAGCTATCCGGGTCGATGTCCGGGTCGATTTTTAAAACATTGCTTGAGCCAGACTCATGACTTAAATTGGGTCAAGGCGTACCTCAACTAGTACTCTGTTACTTCGTGTCAAAGGTGTAGGATCTAGATGACACCAAGAGGGGGTGAATTGGTTTATTAAACTTTTTACTCTCTTTTAGTATTAACCTAAATGTGTTATGTCAGCGGAAGTATATATATGCAAATATGAACATAAGTAGAGAGAAGAGAGTAGAGAGAAACACAAACACACAAACACCAAGTTTGTTATCGAGGTTCGGCCAAACTCCTGGCCTACGTCTCCGCTCCGGTTTTCTTCCACGAGATCTCCGGAGATCACTACTTCCTTCTTCAAGGGCGAAGGCTCCCTTACAACTTCTCCTATCTTGCACGAGGACAAGGAAAAAATCCTTACAGAATCCTCAAGATCGCTTGGACCCTTCTGTGTTAGATTCCTCGCTTGAATCACAGAAGGGGAACTAAGGCCTATCGCTCAAAGCACTCTCAAGTGTTTTACAAAGTTAGCCAAAGTTAGTTCCCAAGACTCTTGGGATTACATTTGTACTTTGCACTAAAGACTTAATTCTCTCGCACAGAAAACTAGTCGTTAATGCAAGTACATTACCTTCACCTACTCCTATGGTCACCCGCTGCTCCAGCCTTGGTCGACCGCTCATTCAGTGAAGTCCTCCACTTAAACTGTCATCTGGTGCTTCGGTCGTCCACTGCTCACCCCCGGGCGTCCCAGCTTCAAGTGTCGAAGTCTTTCCCTCAAACAAGCTCCTTCGTTCGTCTGCCACCTCCTGTGGCCACCCGATCTTGACTTGAGTCCTTCTCTTCAACTGAGCTCTAGTCGCCCGCTGATTCACTTCAGCCTCTTGGACGTCCCCTCTCCAAATTGAAGAGTGTGGTCAAGCTCCACCGGTCGCCCGCACTTCGTCTTCGGTCGACCGATCTTGACCTCCACTAGCTACCACTCCTCTATGGTCGTCCGCTGACTCACCAGCATCCTGGATGCCCCATCTCTGAGTGAAGCTGACCGTCAAGCTCCAACGGTCGTCCGCTACCTCCTGTGGCCGACCGTCCTTGACATGTCC
>LTAE01000434.1:16346-35119 GCA_001647135.1 Pontederia paniculata | reverse complement strand
CAGACAGTCTCTGGACGTCCACTGACCTCCTGTCAGTTTCCTCGGACGCCCACATCTGCTCCTGCTGTCAGTTCTCCTGGTCGATCGCTCCTATCTTCCTCAGACCTCGGACGACCTTTGACAGACTCCATCGGTCGTCCGCCTATCCTGCGGTCGTCCGATCCTCAGCCTCCATCAGCTCAGACAACCCTCTGGGCGCCCGCTTGTCTTCTCTTTAAGCCTCCGAACGTCCTCTGTCTTCGTCTGATGTCATCCAGTCGCCCGCACTCAACCTGCGGTCGACCACTCCTCCGCTACCTTCTGCTCTGGTCGTGCATTGTCTCCACCCTGAGCCCTTTGGACGTGCACTCCTTAGTCTGACACTCTTCCGGTCATCCACTGTCTCCTCCTTGAGCCATCCGGACGACCACTTCCCAACCTTGTGTTGAAAGTTGTTTATCTTGGGGTCGTCCATTCCTCATCATCGGGCGACCTCCTCATTTAAGCCTTTTACTTCCGGTCGCTCCTCCTTCATCTTTGGTCGACCGATCATCCTCTGATCCCCTCTTCTACATGTATACTCCTCCGTCATCGATCTTCCTCTTTACATCTTTGGTCGACCGTTTATGCTTTTGCTCCTCATCTCATGTATTCTCCCTCTGATGCTGGTTGACCGCTTCATATACTTAGGACGTCCAATGCACACATGTAGTTCTTCTGATATAAATTACGTGTGCACTGATTGTCCATTCCTTCAACTCAGGTCGACCACTACTCTGAACTTAAATATATCCTGTTACATAAATAATCTCAACAAGTTCATCAGTACATGTTGAGTTCACTTACAAATTTGTGATCATTCAAAACATTCTCGGGATCCTAAATTTAATAAAAGACATCTAGAATGAAAAGCAAGGGCCTCCAAAAGCCTTTTTCTATAAATATAGATGCAGTAAAACAAAAAATTCAAAATATTAAAGAAAAATCTTTTTAAAATTAGAGAGTACTAAGTGAATTAAATATCGAAATAATATATCTCGGATTTTAATTAAAAAATATTATTATTGAAAGGAAAAATAATTCAGTATATTATACGTTTTTTTAATGTATAAAAAATTCATCCGCTATCCACTTTTTCTTTTAAAAAAAATAAAGTATAAATATCTGATTGAAAGGTACTGCTTTATGTTCAAACTACCATTAATAATTGTGCATATTTTTTTAAAGATAGAAGGATCAATTAATATATATATATATTTATTCAGATGATAAATATTTTATTTTTAATTTCGTGTTGGATATTTTTTTATGTATATAATAATTTTTTTGAGTGACGATTTGTTTCATGAGTGTCCTTTGATAACCTATTATTTTTACTAATTATTTATTAGGAGACCAAAAAATCTCTATTCTTTTTTATTTTTCTCCTCGTGGCGGCGCGCTTTTTTTCTTTCTCTCCTCTTTCTCACTCCATCCTAGGGTTTTTCCTCTCCCTCCTTCTCCGGCCTTTTCACCTCCCTCTTCCAAAACCGCCGCCAAGGGTCCGTTCTCGGGTTACCCGGCCGTCTCCCCCGGAGTAGCTCTTTCGCCCCCCCGGATCACGCCATGGCGACCGTCGCCCCTGCTGCCGACCGTACGCTTCGATTCTTTTGCGTGGGCTTTGTTTCTGATATCTTTGTTTCCGGGTCGGGTTTTTGGCACGGAGGCATTTCGTCGCTGGATCTCTATTCGTTACGGACGTCAAGAGCTACGTTGTTGTTTTTGGCGCGCATACTGTTCGGAGATCGAGTTTTTGGTTTTTCCTTCTATCGATTTCTTTAGGGTTTTTAATAGGGCCTTAATGCTCGGATCCAATGCTATGCAATGGTTTCTAAATCTTTCATCGGTTGCGTTTCGGTCTTTCTTCCATCATTCATCTTAGTTTGATCTGTCTTGTGTTCTTGTGAAGCAAAAAAGTCCAATCTTTTTTTTTTTTGTAGTTCAATCTTTTTCATGTTGGGAGTTTTTTTTTTAAATTCCTGTACATATATGGACTTTAAAGAATTAATTCTTGGTTCGATTTTAAGGGCTTTAGGCCATGGTAAATGAGTTGCCTTTATCCTGAATCCCGTTTTGTTACAGAAGCCAAAGAGTTGCTGCAGAAGCTGTCATTGGATCCTAAGAACAAGACTGATGATGATGCTGATGCCGCAAAGAAGGTACTTTCTTGTGGGAAATATTATTTTTCTTTTTTTCCTGGTCGCTTGATTTTCTGTAGGAATATTAGGTCTGAGACCTCAGGTTGATGTTCAAATTCTATGGTTCTGTTTTTCAAATAGTATAGATGCTGATTCTGTTCGAGTTTAATTAACAGAATTCAGGTGCGCAGCACACCACAGCAAATGGCGGAGAGGCAACAACCAATTCAATTGTTCCATCTGACAGGTCTTTGACTCCTCTACTTCAGGAGTATGTAGAGGGTGGCATGTGTTATTTACCAAATGGATATCCATCGTCAACCTATTATTATGGAGGTAAATTTGATTCCTGAATTTTTGCTCATACTATTTCAATTGTTTATTTGAACCCTTTGAGGAATGTTTTGCAAGTACATAAATGTATATATCTAGCTCTATGGTATTTGGTTTTGTACCATAATAAAGTTTGTGTGGAAGTTCTGTTGATAAGTTCTTTTAATTTTTGTTTGTTACCTTGATTTCTATTATGTATGTTTCTGATGGATGACATGGCTATATATTTGTTGCTCAGGTTATGATGGCATGTTAAGTGAGTGGGAGGATTACCCTAGATATGTTAATCCCGAGGGAGTGGAGATGTCCCCTGTAAGTTTAGTTTGATCCTTCTTAGTTGATAGATGTTTAACTTTGATAAATTAAATATTTCATTCTATTTTGATTATTTTCCTGCAATTCTGAAGTCTTAAAGTATGAGGGGGAGTTGCTGTACGGAGCATTTAGAGTAGTATTTTTTATGCAATCTCCTGATTATTGCAGGGATTTTATGGGGACATGTATCACCATGGATATGGGTATGCTCCTTATGGACCATACCCTTCTCCTGGATCGCCAGTTCCTACCTTGGGTCATGATGGTCAGTTACATGGCTCTCAACATTACCAATTTCCTGCCCCATATTATCAGCAACCAAACCCTACTAGTACTCCATTTATTAATCAAGCTCCTAGCTCCAAGGGTGATATTTCTACCTCTGCTGCTGATCAGCCACCTATTTCTGTGGATTCTACCAAAACTAATGCAAATGCAATGGCTAAGAAAAATTTGAATGAGGACAATGGTTCAACAAAAGCTAAGCCAAACCAACAGAATTCGTCTTTGAATTCTAATGGTACATTTGGCAGAGGAGCTTTACCTGGTGGACTTCCTTCTTCTGGCTATCAGGATCCCAGATTTGGTTTTGAGGGAATGTGGACACCTGTTCCATGGTTTGATGGCCATATGTTTCCTGATGGGCCACAGAGACCTGCTTCAACAAATTCTGTCTCTTCTACTGTTGCACATGTTAATAGCAATACAACAGGAAGAAATCAGAATCTCCACCCCCATCCGCAGATCTTGGTATGAGATTAATCCTATATCGTTAGCGATCTCTTGTTTCTCTTCTTTTATATCACTTTCTGTTGTCTTTGGAATTTCTTGTACATGTTTTTGGTGTCGGCCATTCCTATGTCTTGTTAGTTTATATCATTTTTCCAATGACAGAAGATAATCTAATCGATAACTCAGCTACTTTATACCATTTCCCCCTTAAGAGAAGTTGTATAAGAGCTTGCTATTTCTATTATTTTGGGATATATCTTTTTGCTTGTAATATTCGTTGTGCTTCATAAGCAAGGGTGTATGACTTACTTTACTTTCATTTTTTGTACTTCAATTTTAGGGAGCTCATGCACCAAGACCAACATCTGGAATGGGGATGGCAGGTGCTGGAATCATGAACAGGATGTATGGTAATAACCGAATTTATGGCCAGAATGCCAACACATTCAGAAGTGGTTTGGGCTTTGGATCAAATGCTTTGAATGGGCGGTGGGGAATGGCTCTTGATAACAAGGATAAGCCGAGGGGTCGAGGAAATGTATTTTATGGCTTTGGTAATGAGAATTTGGATGGACTGAGTGAGCTCAACAGAGGTCCGAGGGCAGGTCGTCTCAGGAACCAAAAGGGTTTTGGTCAAACTGTTACTATTGCTGTAAAAGGACAGCCCTTTCCTGCAGTTGCGAGTGTTCCTGATTCGTCTGTCATCCCTGAGAGGGATCAGTACAATCAACCAGACTTCCCTGAAACATACTCGGATGCAAAGTTCTTTGTCATCAAGTCCTACAGCGAGGATGATATTCACAAGAGTATCAAGTACAACGTCTGGGCTAGCACTCCTAATGGGAATAAGAAACTTGATGCTGCTTATCAAGAAGCCAACGAAAAGACTCTTAGATGCCCGGTTTTCCTATTTTTCTCTGTAAGTACAAGGTTTTCACTTGCAGAAGTGTTATCATTTTCTTTATTTTTTTGTGATTAGTCTTAAGTTCAATCTGGAAATTTATAGGTCAACACAAGCGGGCAATTTGTTGGTGTTGCAGAAATGATTGGCCCAGTTGATTTTAACAAGACTGTGGAGTATTGGCAACAGGACAAGTGGACTGGCTGCTTCCCTGTCAAGTGGCATATTGTAAAGGATGTTCCCAACAGCATTCTTAAGCACATTACTTTAGAGAATAATGACAACAAACCAGTTACCAACAGTAGAGATACTCAGGAGGTAAGGACACCTTCATTACTTTCTGAATTTTACAGTAAAGCCTGGCTTTTGTATTAATCTATGTATTCTCACAGGTGAAGCTTGAGCAAGGTTTTCAAATGCTTAAGCTTTTTAAGGAGCATGTCAATCGGACATCCATATTGGATGACTTCAGTTTCTATGAGACTCGCCAGAAGGTAATGCAGGAGAAAAGATCAAAACAGCAAAATCTTCAGAAAAAGGTATACCCCATTTTGCTTTCTTTTCCAGTATATATAACTTTCAACTCTGTATTGATTTAGCAATTTCTTTCGTAGTAGGCTGATTTTGATATTCTAAGTGTCCTGTTTGGTGTTTTATCTTTTTGCACTTCTTTTTGTCAAGGATAATAATGTGTTATCATTTTTACGTTTTTATTCCATGTCACTAGTTGTTTCAACTCAGTTAGTAACTTTCTGATATGCGAACTTGTTTTCTTGGTTTAACTTTATTGTGTTTTTATTCTAGGCTTTAGATGGAAGGCCTGTAAACACTGACGAGAAGGATAAAGATAGCGCATGTGTAAAATCCAGATTACAGGTGCCTCTTGAAGTCGTTACAAGTTTAAAGGAACCTACTACACAGGATGGACTTGTAGAAAAGGTGCTAGAAGAGAATGGAATGGCTGCTGTGGCTGAGAAGAGGCTTCTAGCTGATGGCGTTACTTGTTAAACTCAGCCCTGAACAGTGCAACCCATTAATTTCGTGAACCATTAATCTACTTTGAAAGGTTTATGATACACTGGGAACACTTCTCAGTGGCTACAGCTGTGATATGGTGCCTTCTCTTTAGCAGGCTTATTTTTGGCAAAGCAGTTCATTAAAGTATGAGCTCTTCCATAGTGATTTCTCTTTTTTTTACTAGCTGTTCCTTGAGGTAGTAGATTGGTATGTTGGGTTTAGGGGTAATCGATTCAAATGTTCTCTTTTACTTCTCCATGTGTGTCTTTTTTCCTTTCTTTTAACTTTTTTCTTTAGGTGTCCTTTGATATCAAGGAAAAAATGGTGATAATCACTTTTATCTTCTGCAACATGCTTTCTGTTTGGAGTTGTGGTCTATGTTCAAGGTGCTCTATAGTACATGATATGCTATTCCTTCAATGTCGACTAATTTGAGAAGTTCCAGTATGTTTGATGTGTTTGGTGCTTCTCTTACAACTTGTTAAAGATAAGATAATCTTAGTATCTCAGATGGACTTGGATTTGACCATTCTAATTTTAGGCTTGGATTCTTTCTTCAGAATTGTATCCTAAATTGCTTTTAAGGTAAGCGATAGAATTTCACAATTGAGAGATGCAATAACTTGAGTCAGGCTAAATCGAATACTTGAACTTTTTTGGGCTCTGGGTCAAACGCTTAAAACTTTTCTGTGCAGGAGTCAAATTGCTCTGTTAATACTTTTATTTAGTCTGATTTAGCTTTTTGTTAATCTATGTTGGTGCACCCTGCATGTAAGTAATGGTCATTTCAAGTTGAATATGCCATCGTTTTTATAACTGTTTATCAATTTAAAGAAATTTATGCGTTCCAGATGTGATGTTGCATCAGACTTGATGTCAGGATATCTGTTTCCTAATCCTTGGTGGGGTCAAGGATTGATATCTAGAAGGGGTATGGTTTCCTTTTCCAGTGTTCAGTAACATGTTGGCCTTCTTTTACTTCACGTATCATGCGTCAGTGGAAACTTCTATGTTGTGTACCAGTATGTCGTGCTCAGGTGGATAAAGTTCATTCCACCTGTGTTGATAGTATTTAGTCTACGTCTTATCACCGGAGTTCACATGCGGCGCCACTTTTCTTCCAAAGATTTCACAAAAGAATTTTACTGGTGATCATCAATAATGATCTTGATTATCAGATATACTGTTTTCCTGTACAGGATTTGTGTGTGATTAACAACCGGAAAAGTGTTTTCCTCTATTTGTTTTCAAATTATTGCTATTACATTACTAAAGCTGATCTTGGGGGCATAAAACAGCAATTTGCAGTGGTTTAAAATATTTGTGACCTGTAAACTGGGATGATGAACATGTATAGGTACAGGTGTTTCAGAGTCAAATACAAGTCTTTTAAAGAATATGCAGAGTCTTCAATGAATTTGGATGGAATAAAATTGCTTCCCCGAAAAGATGAGGCCACTCAGTCGGACGCAAGTTGGCCTTTGGGAAGGAAGGGAGTCACATGCCCTGCTTCTCGACAAAGAAAATGACAGATTGCTGCCGGACCTGATAACAAGGTTGTGTGGGTGGTGGTCTGAAAGTGAAAGCAATGCTCTCACCAGTCAAGTCTTAAGGAAATGCTACAGAATTTTTTACACCTCAGTCACAAAAATGTTCTCTTGCTCCCAGTAATTTTTTTTTATTACATAAGAAGGTCACTGACCTAATATAAAAAATAAAAATAAATTACATTTCACATGTAAAAAATAAAAAAATAAATTACATTTCACATGAAATTTGAACTTTTGATCTTTACACGAACTAGCATGGTGCCAACTACTCTGTTAAGAGCCTAAGAGTGCGATTGAAAAACCATTCTAGCTGAAGAAATATATATATACCAAAACACTCATCAAATCAGTTGACAGTATGAGTTCCGAAATTGGTAGTAAAGAACAACTTTTCGATTTTCATTATTAACATATGGTCATGCTTAAGTAATTTTACAATTTTCACCACTTAAATGTGACATTAATAATTGCGTATCTAATGCATGCTTTCGCTACAAGATAGCCCTTGTCGTGATGTGGGACTGTCAAAGTTCTGGTCACTTCTCTTTCTTCCCTCTGCTGACATCAAAATTTGACCAGTCAGTGAGGGAAAAGAAATTTTACCTTTCTTCGCCTATAATTAAGAATCTTATATTAAATTCAACTGAACTGAAATATATCGTTACTTTGATTAAACACCCAAAAGAACACGAATCTAATTCGGGTAATATAAACTTTTCTCCTTGTTCAATAGCCAAACCTGCAAATGCTAACAGCACTGTAAGTGCAAAGGGGAGAATACGAGTAGTAAGAGTCCCGATAACTATAAGTTGGGGGGATCACCATATGGTTTTCCTGAACTACGTAGCTATACAATGACATGGTATTACATGATCATTCATTTGCTCAGACGTGAAAAGCTAATGAATCAATCATTAGCTGGAGGTGGAAGACAGTAACGCCAATCGCATCTCCATGACCTTCTTGTGCGAGTTGGAATGCTTGTAGCTCACAAAAGTGGGGCTCTTCGCTGGCCTGTACTCCGGAAGCAGCCTGCCTGATTTGTACCTGACGCCACATGCGTTGCACAGGGTCTTGGGTCCCAAAGGCCCAGCCCTCCATTGCGGTGTCTTCTGTGACAGGCAGTGGCTGCACCTCCTGCCCTGCACCACCCCCTCCTCCTGCTTCCTTATCTTCTCTCCTCCTCCTCCTCCTCCTGCTGCTGCAGCAACAGCTGCTGCTGTTGCTCCCTGTTCCACTGTTAATGCCCCGTTCTCTTCCTCTCTTTTGGGAAGGAGCAGCAGCTCGCTGTCCGCGAGCCAGCAGGTCTGGTGGTGCAACAGAGGCTCGGAAGGGGCATCGAGGGAGAGGCTGCTCGGGGTGAGCCGCCTCCTCTTGGTTCTGGCCTTGCCTGGGACTGGGGGATCATGGAAGGAAGGCTTGCGGGTTGGAGGCTGCTGCCGAGGAGGGTTCGAGGATGTTGGGGTCGAGCTTTGATGGTGAGGGAGGGTGATGGGGGGTGAAGAGATGATGTAGCTTGGGGTGCTCGAGAGGCAGTCCTCCACGTATATGGATAACCATTCTAGGCTTCCGTCCTCACTTCCTTCCTGCACGTGATGAAGCAAAACATATATGCCATTAGAACAACTCCAGAGACAGCATGTAACTGAGCAGGAAGTCCTACATGTGGCGCTTGTCAAAAATTTACTGTTCAATCACAAGCATCCTAAGATTATGGCGTTACTGGAGATAGGAACAACAAGGATAAATTTTGAAAAAAAATTAAATTAATTCCAGAGACAAGTGCAGCAGAAAGTAATCCACTGGCAACAACAAAGCAAGAACAGAAGAGAAGAGCAGCTGCATGTTGCTTGATGTTTTAAGAATTCGCATGAAGAATGGACATGTCAAAAACACAGAAAGAAAACAAACAGTAGTAGGTGCACCATGGCCTGGGGCATGAGCTCTCCGAACAAGGAGCTGGTAGCAGAGCATGATGCATTGGGATGGACATCCATGTTTCCGAAGCAACCCCAACAACTGCAGCAGCAGCGGCAACAAAGATAAAGGGAAAGAAGAAAGGAGAGAAAGAGAAAAGGAGCAGTGGGTTTTGAGTCTCTTGTGGTTTAAGAAGGAAGAAGGGTGATGATGCCTTGGGAGATATGATGGCAGATTGGTAGGCAACAGCTGCCTCCCTCTTGCACTGCTTCCTCACTCCCTCTCCCTTTTCTGTTCTCTTTCTTTTATCTCCGCGTTCTTTTGTCGGTAGAATCGCCATACAACAAAACGTATGCACATACACATTCAATACCCTTAAATTATATTCTGTATTAACTTTGGTATCCATGGAAAATGTAAAAACTCAAACTTTCCGACAGGGAAGATTCAGATGTTTAATTATGGGACCTTTTTATACAACAATCTGTAGTTTGTACTACCACACTGCTACACTTTCAAATTTTGAAACCTTTGAGAGGGACTGATACTTGTATATCCCTCTCTCACTTCTACATGTGACTTGTCATTAGGAAAGCTAAGGACTCCTACCATCAAAGTTTGAATTTAGCAGCATGATTGTTGATGGGTATCAAGAGTCCCAGACCCTACATTTGTTGTTTTCTGGACTTTTATAAGCAAAAGATATTAAAAAAAAATCCTTAGAACTTTACTGTGTTTTGTGAAATCTATAATTGTTTAATCTTCAGCTATTTATTGCAGCAAGACTCGATAACTCGAGCTTATGTTCCCTCGCATTTATTTGTTTCTTTTTCAACTTTTTATTTTTTTTGTTCAGAAGGCTCCACTGAGATGGAGCCCCATGACTACCAATTCAGCACAGCTGTCTTTGCGCCCTGTTCAAAGACTAACAAACATTTATGTTAGCAAAGGGAGCAAACAAGAAGCAGGTTCTACCTCCCATGAAATTGAGTGAATTAAGTTATCTCTATTTTGTATCTGTGGAATCGATTAACTACTGCACATAGTGACTGTTGTGGACTGGGTTTTAACAAGACCTACTTATATGATACCATACTAAGAAGGTAACACAGCAAGTAATTGTTTCCCTTGTGTTTCTGATTGAATTCAGATAAATATTTCGCTCCATTAGGATGATAAAGTAAGCTTGACATGTCAAACTTTCTTAAAGGTTCCAATACGTGATAAAAGAATATTTTTTTATGTTCTTGAGATGGCCAACCTTATGATCCAAGTGACGATCAGCACCTCTTACCTGCGGTAACTGAGCTCAAAAGGATATGCAGCAAAAGCAACTATTAGTAAAGTTCCCAAGTTGGATTTGGAATCTGAGATCTAGAAGCAAATGCAAGGGCAGAGACCTCTGTCATTGACTTGGTAAACTTTTCATTTTATATATAGAGTGAAGTAAGTACCCATGAGCAGGCTCAGCAATTGGATTTACAAGTTATATACAGTATTATGTACAGGACTGATAAGAATCTGGTGCTTGCTTTTGTTTGGAAAGCATACGGCAAGCTGGGATTAGGTGATCAATGGGCTGCTTCATGGAAAGAACCGTGTAGGTAATGAATCGCAAGATATGTATGGGCTTTGCTTGGGTAAGTATTGAAGCCATTCCTCAGGCACGCTTTTCCTTATCTTCAGTCATTCTTATGGCCGTTGATGGGTATCAAAGTTTGCACATGATGACTGTTGTGGACTGGAAACAAGGCCTACTTATATGACATACTAAGAAGGTAAGACAGCAAGTCATTGTTTCCCTTGTGTTTCTGATTGAATTCAGAAAAAATATTTCGCTCCATTAGGCTTGACATGTTAAACTTTCTTAAAGGTTCCAATATGTGATAAAAGAATCATTTTTTATGTTCTTGAGATGGCCAACCTTATAATCCAAGTGACAACCAGCACCCCTTACCTGCGGCAACCGAGCTCAAAAGGCAAATGCAGCAAAAGCAGTTCTTAGTAAAGTTGCCAAGTTGGATTTGGAATCTGAGATCTAGAAGCAAATGAAAGTGCAGAGACCTCTGTCATTGACTTGGTAAACTTTTCATTTTATATATAGAGAACCCATAAGAAGGTTCAGCAAGTGTCGAAGGATTTACAAGTTATATAGTGTTATGTACATGACTGATAAGAATCTGGTGCTTGCTTTTGTTTGGAAAGCATATAGCAAGCTGGGATTAGATGATCAATGGGCTTCTTCATGGAAAGAACGGTGTAGGTAATGAATCGTGAGATATCTATGGGCTTTGCTTGGGCAAGTATTGAAGCCATTCCTCAGGCACGCCTTTCCTTATCTTCAGCATTCTTATGGCCGCTGATGTCAAAGGAATGGCGAGTATGTCGTACTCCTTAGGGGCCTGAAAAATAATGGGAAAACAGATGGATCCTTGTCAGTGAATTAGGATCAAAAGTATGTTAGTCTTCTTCCAAACATCAGGAGACTTTAGGATGAGTTATTGTCAGAGACCTTCGGTGTCTTCATTAGTTTCATATTTGCTTCCACAAGAGTCTTCTGACCCTTCCTTGAATTGCAGCTTGCACATGCTGTGACCTGCAGAAATAATGGCATGAGCAGAAACATCTTCCATGAAGTAGATTTATTGATGTTATCAGGAAGAATTTAGGGCTTGTTTGGGTGTACTATAATTTTAAAGTATTAAATTGATACGTCGTAATTTTTTTCGTCAACTAATTATTTTACAAAGAGGTGTTTGGCAATCATTTTCATCCGTTTTCTATAAAAAACGTTGTAAATAAATTATTTAGTTTGAGCTCCGTTTTATCTCACGGAGCTTTCCTCTGCAGTCCTGGCGGCGATTCCACGAGAGATCTATTTTTTTATACCTGTCAGCACGAACTGTACATACATAAACAATATTCGCGCGGACGTCGATTGATCGAGAGATCAATGGAACAGACGACCGCTGGTCTAGCGCGCGGGCGTCCATTGATAGAGAGATCAATGGAGCGGAAGACCGTTGGTCGAGCGCGCGGGCGTCCATTGATCGGGAGATCAATGGAGCGGACGACCGTTGGTCGAGCGCGCGGGCGTCCATTGATCGATCAATGGAGCGGAAGACCGTTGGTCGAGCGCGCGGGCGTCCATTGATCGAGAGAACAATGGAGCGGACGACCGTTGGTCGAGCGCGCGGGCGTCCATTGATCGAGAGATGATCAATGGAGCGGACGATCATTGGTCGAGCGCGCGGGCGCACGACCGTAAACCATGCATCTCTTCAATTACAAAGTATTTTCCAAACACTCTATATATTATTTTTATGTTGAAAAAAAACTGTAGTAATGCATTTTTCAAAAAACACCTTACTACAGTTTTTGAAAACGCTGAAATAAATTACAAAATATCCAAACAGGGCCTTAAACTTGATAGAGGCACCGTAAACTTCAACATAGAAATCAAGTTGACGGTTGGAGTCATCAGCAACGCAACTAATTTATCCAAAAGTTTTTTCTTTTGAGTTGACTCATCAAAGTACCATAAGAAGAATTAGAACCACAGTATACATTTTGTAGGAAATGTACTTAAATCCTGATGTAGTAAATTAGTGTAATTTTGTGCCCTGTGAGCTTTATTCTACTTGTCTGTGAAGTTTTGATGAAATGTTTGACGCTAACTTGCAAAAAATTGGACTCCATTCAGCACAATGGTTTGTTCATCTAAACCAATCTTTGATAGTATCTAACCCTCTGCTGCAGATGTTTGTGTTTATTGTTCCTTTTTCATAATCACAAGGATCATAGTTATTTTTCTCTTTCCACATATTTCAAGTTATCTCAAATTAAGCATATGTTTTTTGGCAGCTGTTATAAAACCTCATAATCATGAAAATTAGATAGTGAAACTGGAAGCATATTAGAAACTAACTAAATATTTCCTAGTTAATATAGCATAACAGCAATAGTATCTAAATACCAGATTTTCCCACTTCCATTCGCCACCTCGACAAATTGGTAGCACATGGTCTATTGTCAAGTTTTGACGAGAAGAACAATACCTGCGTACATCATAGAACATGTTAAAAATGAAATTATGCAATACCATTATTCATGTGAATGAACTAGAAGTGCGCAACTTAATTATACCAAACCTTTGCAAATTCACACTTCTAGTTGTAGAGTAAGAGGTGTTTACCAATGGTAACTTACTGGCAAATAAAGTTATCCCGATATAATATGTTTTTGCGACTAAGTTGCTGCTTGATTCTTCTTCTTTTCACAACTTGCAATAAATGTGGAACCTGAGGTGAGGAAATAACAACAGAATTGAAATCTAAAATTATGCCATCACCCTCCATGGTCATGACTCATGAGTTGGAATGTGGGAAAAACATACCCTTAAGACAGCTGGGATATAAAATGATCCTCGAGGTGATGATATGGTCTGATCATAATATTCTAGAACATCAGCCTGTAAATTGTCAACAATTATGTCACGGAAATGTTTAGTCTATCACTATGAACCCAGAATCTTGTTATTCATATTCATATTAACTTTGAATATATGAATCCATCAGTTCATTGCTCAAAAAGTATATCAGAGAAATTATCAAGAAACCTTTCCGGAAGCACCGAAGTGTGTCACTCATATACATTTGTTTCAAGCATAAAGATAGTCCGATAGTAGGCAATCTAACCTTTTCCATGAATTCCAGACAAATTGCACGTTTCCAGCAGACAACATTTACAGGCCTAAATCACATGATAATAATCAGATTCATATGCGGAAGAATACTGCAAAACACACTAACTTTTCACTGTTTACACAATGATAATGATCTCACATTCAATTGAAAATTTGAAACAACAAAGATGAAGTAGAGATACTATACATGATATCAGTTTTACAAACAAGCAATGAAGGGCAAAGCAAAAGAAGAAATGATCCTACTACAGTCGATATGTCTTTTGACATAATTTGAGTTTTTATCAGTAAGGTATATACAAATATGATGAAGTAATCCTATTTCCAAATAACAATCTGGTGAGAGTTACGAATCAACAACTGCATAATACTAGGAATGGACATCATATAAACTTAATTAACTGGTGTCCAGTAGTAGCACAGAATAGCTGATGTGTCAGGTAGCATAATACCAGAATGAACACTAAACACGTTGTACATCATGAACAGCTCTTAACAGAGCTGAAACAAAATAGTTGACATAGAAGACTAGCTTATGCAGTAGCATAATTCCAGTGGTTGCCATCAGGTACATTGCATAAGTCTTCCTATAAGGACAATAGATGAAAGGACTTTCATCCTGCTTTCCAACCTAACCTTCTTGGTCAAGGAGCTTATGCAGCATACATCCATATAAAAGTGCAAACTACAGAACATTTTAGCGCTGGGTCAATTATATAATATCATATATATATGCAGTTAAGAAAGTTGCAAGACTACTGAAACCATGATAAGATTGATTGATCATATTATTTACTGAAGGTTATTCTATATTATTACTGGCAAGCAAGAATGAATTTAAAACTCTTTACATCAAAATTTCCTCGATCATGCCTTAAATTATGCTGAAACAAAAGTGGTTACCATGTTAAAATATTTATCCAGAAAAAAAGATTCTCAAAGAAACCTGATGCTGATGATAATTAGTTGTATGGCAGTTCTTAAATAAATTACAGCAACAAAAGATCAACAGCTTCTCACCTATATGAAATGTCTAGCACCAACCCTCTGAAGCAGGACAGCTCGTCCCTTTCAAATTCTCCCTCTTCCTCTCCCTCTCTCTCCTGATCATCTTCGTATTCATCATCATCATCATCATCATCCATGACTTCCCTGACACATTCCTCAGCTTTGGAGCTGCCTGACCTCCTTCCCAGGGACCAGACCTTCCCAGCAGCATCAGGAGGAGACCTCAGACCTCTGCCGATCTTGTGGATGCTGGCCGGCCTGTCATGGATCCTCCTCCCACTAAACCTAACCTGCTCTCTCAGTTCACACCCAAAAGGAGCCCTGTCACCATTGAACGTCAGCCTGAGACCCTGTGCTGTGAACTTAGCCATGCTGATGTTTCTTTCCACCGACTTACTCTGATCACGATCTTCACGTCGTGAGTCTTTTTGGGGCGATCTCGGAGGATGGAGCTTTTGGAAAATGTTAATCAACAGTAGTAGGAGGTGACTTTTGAAGTTTGAAGTAATAGTATGACAAAACAACAATGTTTTTGTTGAAGTGTAGGGAATGAAATGTTGAGGTGCCATAGCCACATGTTGAACCATGAACCAAATAATATCTCTCTCTCTTCACATTTCCTTCACCGCTTATCTTCCTCTCTCTCTCTCATGTGGGCCTTGGATTCAGTGTCTTAGTACTTTCGAGCCATCAAACGAGAGGCAAAGGATCGCATTGCAGAAAGAGTAAATTAAATTAGTACGTACACAACTGAGTTCAAATTGAGAGGGTATATGCCCCCTGCCAATTGTGTTACACAGCAACCAATTTTTTTTTTCTTTTTTTATTTCTTTGGGAGCTCACCAACTTGTTACAATATCGGTTTCAAGCTCTTTTGATAACACAAGTTTGCTGACCAGTTCGTCTCTTTGTTTTCCCATTTTCCATATCATAAAATGAGGCACCGCACATCAACGCGTGGTTGTCGATCGAGTGGCAATTCTGTGCTCTTCGCGAGTCTCCGGCCTCGTGTTCGGATGAATGGTGAGCTATTAGTATGTTCGACTTTATATTCAATTCAATCTCACCCGTTAGATTAATAAGGGAGGAAAATTTTCTCTTTTTTTTTTGATAAAAGAAGGCAACTCTGGAGTCCTGTTTGGCATAAAAATAAGTATTATAAGAATTAATAAAAATATTATAAATTTATTATTGTCAAATAAATAAGAGTGGATTGTTTTCGTAAATGGGTTTGTATTCAAATTGATAAAAGTGTTTGTTTGACATGAGAACAAGAGAAAGAAAAATAATAAATATAATATCTTTAATTATATATTTATATTGAATGATAATTATGTATTTGTTTAAATTACTAATTATATTATAAAAACAAATAATCTTCTTAATATGATGCTAACATTTTAATTAAATAAAATGAAATAAATTTGAGTTAAGATAAATAATGCTAAAACAATTCTAATGATTATTATTACTTAATAATTATGTTAATATAATAATATAATATTTAAATAATTATAATAGTATATATTATTATATAGTGTTACACACTCATCAAACCTAAATATGCCAAGGAAAAAATAAAGGTGCTACCTACTTAATTAGATAACACCGTACTACTTACCTTATCTATCGTAAGATATTGGATATACGGTAGATATGAGTTATTCTCTTTCTTAAATAATTTATTACGAGTTGTTAGATCTATCGTATATTTAACATCTTACGGTTAATAAGATAGGTAGTACAATGTTACCTATTTAAGTAGGTAGCATCTTCATTAAACTCATATGCCAAAATCTAATTAATTATAATTGATCATGTCTTTATTAATATGAAATAATATAATAAATCTACTTAAGAAAAAAATAGATGGAACAATAGACATGTTCCTGCTATTTGCAAGAACATCATGTTCTTATTTGAAGAATAAATATTGGTGATATTGCACATTTCAAAATGATTTTCTATTTTGATCAGAATAATTCATTCTTGCTATTTTTAGAGTTGTTTGGATGAAAATTAAGAATAAGACTCTTGTTGTTTTGCTTATTTCTTTGTCAAACAAGCCCTAAAGAATTTCAGATTTAATATTTCATCTCTGAAGTTAGACTAACCTAAAAAGGTTTAGTAGAATGATCTTTATATTTATAATTTTTAAAATTTAAAAAAGATATACTTTTTATTCTTTTTTTACATACCTAGGTTCACACACAAAAATATAATAAAAAAAGAAATGTGTGTAAATTTATTTTCATGTAAATAGTACTTTTTTAGAAAATAAAATTTATTGTAGTGTTTTTGAAGTCATTGTTTATAAACAATGAATTTTGCTATTTTTTACGAGTTTATGAATTTACATATTCATATACAGAAAATAATAATATAAAGACACAACACTTTGTTTGGTTTAGAGAGATCATACGTTCTAAAATGTTCGTATGCACTTATATTTTTAAATTTTCTTAATACGTTTAGTAACAAATTTTTTTGGGGCCTAGAATGTAATAGTTGGATTTGTAAGGGTAAAGAAAATTTAGGTGAGACTAATTTCATTTATTATTTACTAAAAGGAAAAAAAATTATTCCGTTCAAAGGACCTTAACTTATGATTGTTTGGTACGAGATAATTTAGATAAATTATCAATAATTTAATTTAATTTTTTTTTACTTCACTATATTATGTTTAATTTAAGTTATTATCAATAATTTTTACTTCTTCGATATTCTAAATTATTATCTCATTGATAATCAAAATAGTACTATGAGTGGTGTTATTACCAGAATGATATTTTGATAAAATTATCATTAAATTAAAATTTTAAAATATTTATATTTTATTAAAAATTCTATTATTTAGTATTTATTTTTTTTATTTTTTAAAATTATTTTGTGAATTATTGATAATATAAACTACATATATTTTTTTAAACTTATTTTTTTATTTTTATCCTCTTTTATATGAATATTAAATAAGTGAAGTTCAATAATTTTTTAGAGTATTTTAATAAATTTCTTATTTAATAATTTAAAAAATAATTTATGTTATTAATACTTACCAAATAATATTATGTGATGTTACCAGTAATTTATAAAAGAATAATTTTGTTTTAGTAATTAAATAAATGATTAATTAATAAAAATAGAATTCGTCAAGCGAACCCTTAGAATTAAAAGAAAGATCGAGTCGAGATTTTAAGTCTGGGAAGCGCTGAGAATTTTTAATATATAAAATTTAGATATTTTATTTCCATCAATTTATTCAGGAAATATTATTAAAATAGTTTCACATGTGACGGGTCAATTTGATGAGTACGTTGACAGTAAGCTATAATTTAAATTCAAGGAAGATATAAAAAAATTGCTCAAACTTTGTTTCCATAAATCCATTTGAAATTTTACATAGTAATTCTATTTATGCGGCTCCGTATAATGTTGTATATTTTATCAGTCACATAATGTGTACTATATATGCATTATTATTGAGTACAAGTTTTTGGATTGTCTTTGGATTTCGAACCTGATCCAAAATTTAAATTTTGTTTCATCGAATTCGGTTGAGCATCGTGTTGAATCTAGGATCCCGAGAATATTTTGAATGATCACAAATTTGTAAGTGAACTCAACATGTACTAATGAACTTGTTTGAGCTGATTTTTGTAACAGGATATATTCAAGTTCAGTACAGTGGTCGACCTGAGCTAAATGAATGAACGACCACTGCACTCGTAATTTATATATGAAGAATCATATGTGTGCAGTGGGCGTCCTAAGTATATGAAGCGATCGACCATCATCAGAGGGAGAGAATATATGATGATAAGCAACAACAAAGCATAAACGATCGACCAAATATGTGAAGCGGTCGATCAGTATTAGAAGGGAGTGTATATGAGGAGAAGCAAAGCATAGACGGTCGACGAGAGGTGTAAAGATGTCGATCGATAATGGAGGAGTGTACATGAAGGGGGATCAGAGAAAGACCGGTCGATCAGAAATGAAGAGAGGACGACCGGAGAAAAAAGGCTGAAATGAGGAGGTCGTCCGGTGATTGATGAATGGGCGACCCCAATACACAAACTTTCTATACAAAGTTGGGGAGCGGTCGTCCGGAGGGCTCAGGAGGAGACAGTGGACGACCG
>LTAE01000433.1:0-84086 GCA_001647135.1 Pontederia paniculata | reverse complement strand
ATGGTGCAGACGCGGGCGGCGCGCGGCGGTCATCGATGGCGCAGACGCGGTCAGATAACAGGGAGGACGAGGCAGATCATGAACAAAAGTAAGGGGGATTGAAATTTCTAGGGCACGGGTTTTAGCGACAGATATTCTGTCGCTACTTCTGTCGCTACTAACGACAAAGTGTATCTATCGTTAATTCTGTCGCTAGACCGTCGTAAATTATTTTTTTTCAAAAAAAGTGGCTTAACTTATATCCTCGCTACCCTGTCGTTATACTGTCGCTCTTAGCGACAGATTTGCGATAAAAAATATCTGTCGCTAAACCTCTGTCGCTATTCTCTAATATTCTTGTAGTGGTTGTCCCCATACGCATGAGCAAAACGGGGCAGCTGAACGAAAAATACGTCACATCGGGGAGACATGTCTATCTCTTCTTGCACATTCATTTGTTCCAAAATGCTTTTGGCATTTTGCATTTGAAACAATTGTGTATCTTATTAACAGACTTCCCACTGTTGTTCTACAACATGACTCTCCTTTTCAGTTGCTATTCGGCATACCCCGAGACTAAAAGTTTCTCCGCATTTTTGGATGTGTTGCTTATCATTTTTTAAGACCATATAATTGAAATAAGTTTAACTTTCATACTACTCACTGCATTTTTCTTGGCTATCCTTCATCTAACCTTGGCTATCGATGTTTCGATCCTATCAGTAACAAGTTTTACATTGCAAGACACATTTTCTTTGATGAAACTTATTTTCCTTTTCACACCTCTAACTTAGCACCCTCTCATTCACCTATTGCCTCTGCACATTCATCACATTGGCTTTCAATTCCCTCTGTTTTCCTACATCTCCTATCCAATAGTTTATACCTCCTCTACAACCTCCATCTCCACTGCCTATGTTGTCTTCGAATTCATCTGAACAACCACCTACCCATATGGTTTACGCCCTTGTACTCGAGTCAACTATCGAGAGTTAGCAGACCTTCGACCCTCTGCAGCGCTGGCTTCTGCAACTTCTTCCCATGATCCATTACCGACATGTTTTAGCAGTGCTCATAAGCATGTTGAATGGCATAAGTCTATGGCTGAGGAGTTTGATGCATTATTTCGGAGTGGTACATGGGATCTTGTGCCTCGACATAAGCATATGCATCTGACTGGATGCAAATGAGTCTTTCGTAAGAAGTTCAAACCCGATGGCTCCCTAGATAGATATAAAAGCACGACTAGTTGCCAAAGGATTTCATCAATAGGAGGGTATTGATTTTCATGAAACATTTAGCCCGGTGATCAAACCGACAACAATTCACATTATTCTTTTTATTACCTTAATGCACAAATGGCCACTTCGACAATTGGATATAATCAATGCATTCTTTCATGGGGATCTTCTTGAACCAGTCTATATGCTGCAACCACCAGATTCATAGACGAATCACATTCGGATCATGTCTGCCTACTAAAGAAGTCTTTGAATGATTTAAAACAGACTCCGAGAGTCTGGTTCTTTAAACTTCATTCCACACTTTGTGAATTTGGCTTTACAGGATCCCGAACGGACACTTCTCTATTCATCTACCACAAGGATGGCATTTGTCTCTTTGTCTTGTTTATGTAGATGATCATATTATTATTGGAAACTCCTATTTTGAAATTAATCGGCTGATGGTCCATCTCAATACATGATTTGTTGTTCGCGATCTTGGCAACTGACATTACTTTCTTGGAATAGAAGTTGTTCCACGAGCATATGGTCTTCTCCTCTCGCAGCAAAAATATATTTCTGATATTCTGAGACGTGCTAATATGATCAACTCAAAGTCAATCTCTTCTTCTTTATATTTTTCACTAAAACTAGGTCATGCTGATTCTGCACCATTTGATGACCCTACTTTGTACATACAAATCGTGGGATCTCTACAATATGCAACCATAACAATGCCAGATCTCTCTTTTGCAGTCCATACTGTATGTCAAGACATACAAGCCCCAACTGTTCTCCATTGGCACGTCGTCAAAAGGATGCTTCGTTATCTCAAAGAAACATCGTCATATGGCATCTTCTTCTCAAACAGGCCAATATTTTCTGTTCAAGCTTTTTCAGATGCTGATCGGGTTGGTCCATTGGATGATCGAAAATCTGTTGGAGGTTTTGTCATTTTTCTCGGGGCTAATTTAATATCTTGGTCCACTAGAAAGCAAAAGTCAGTCTCCTAATCGTCTACAAAATCATAATATCGTGCTTTAGCTGACACAACAACCGAATTAATCTGGACTAGATCACTATTGCATGAACTTGGTTTCTTTCTTCCGCAACCTCCAGTGTTGTGTTGTGATAACATTGGTGCCACATATCTTTCGGACTATCCTATTTTTCATGCACACACAAAACATATTAAGTTGGACTTCCATTTTGTTCGTAGTGAAGTTGTTGCTCAGAAACTACAAGTTCACTTTCTTTCCTCCAAAGTTCAAGTCGCGTCCATTATCCGGACAACGGTTCATGTTCCTTCGTGACAAGCTACGCCTTTGCTCTCGTGAAGGTCCAGCTTGAGGGGGGTTGTTAGAGTATATACTTCCAGATATTATTCAGTTGTACCAAAGTGATAATGAGGACTATATTTACTCAACAAATTAGGATATTAATTAACTTCCTCATGATCTTCTAGTTTCGGCAACTACATTCAGTTGTAATATGCATTATAAAACTATGTACAATATCAAATGATGATCCATGGAAAACTTATTCAGTAAAGTATATTCTCTTGTTACACCCTGAACCTGATCAAAGTTGTAAACAAAGTCTCTCCTTGTCCCTAGCACATCAAGAACATTTTGATCAACGTCTAGAATACTATATTGCATTTTGAATGTTTTGAAGTCAATCATATGTATCGCGAATGTAGTAGGTGCTTCTTTTTTTTGGAGAATACACCACCTCAGGACCTCCTCACTATATTGTATAAGGACAATATCAATTTCTTCTAAGTGATCCTTTCTTTAAAAGAAAGACAAAGCATAGTATGTCTGCAATTGTTAAACATTATTCTTTTTAAATTGTTCTCCTCTGCTAGTATGTAATGGTTATCGCTTAATGCTAAATTATCTTGTTCTCATTGACACAATGTTTTGGAATCCATGAGAGAACTCATTGATCGGTTGAAGTTCTCTGGTGGCTCAAATAGCTTGATGTTGAAGAACCTCTAAAAGATAATTGATTTGGCACATAGGCATGACATATATGTCACAGGATAAATGATAATTCTTCTGCACATGTGAATACTTACAAGCGCATTTCATATTTTCACACACAGATGGCAACAAGATATGATAGTTCTTTTGTTCTATGTTCCATTTCTTTGAGAAGAACATGTTCCATAATTTACCTGAAATGAATATATAAATATCCATTTTTATCTTCCGACACCGTTGAGGCTGTTAAAAACTTTGTTAGCGTCGAGTATGAAATTTATTATGTACCTTTAGGTTCAACAATTCTATCTGGTCTATAAACTTGGGGATGCTCCTTATCTAGGAGATACCTTGATTTCAAATTTCTATAGAAGTGACATTTGTTATGGTTTACTTTTGCAGGGGATTTTTGAAGATGCCATTTTTTAGTCACAAAAGCTAAAAGAGGCTCGGAATATGGAGCTGACTATAATCATGATTGATGTTGATGATGTTTGTGACTATATGGAGTCTCTTAGAGCTTATGTAATAGTAAAGATCATAGGAGAAAATTATGTTTGAAGCTTTTGATGCCTTCACTAGCAGGAAATAATTCAGTTTGATATGTGATGATATTTTTAATGGACTAATCTTTGCAGGTTACATGGTTTGTTGGTCACTCTAAGCTTATGAGCTTAGAAGTCTTCATGTGATGATTTTTAATGGTTTTAAAAATCAGACCACATATCAAATTGACATTACCAATTGAATCACAATTCAATTGATTCAATTGATTAATATCTTAATTGGTTGAACCAAATTTTATTAAAATAGTATTATTTAGTATAACTAAATGTAAAATGTAGAAATTATACATGAAAATTTTAAACTGCTAAATAAATAAATTGTTCGATTAAAACTGCATATTTGTTTATAATTATATTTTTCATGTAATACTTTTATTTTACCTTATATCTAATTTCTTTTTTTTCTTTCCTTTTCTCTTATAATTAATTTTTCGTTTAATATCTCTTTGTTTATTTTTTCAATTCCTTACTTTTTATCTTTATTTTTTCATATTTCACTTTTTTTTCTTTTCATCTTTTTCTCTTGCCTTCCTCTTTATTTTTCGTTTAATATCTCTTGCCTTTCTCTTGCTTAAATATATTAAATTTCATCAATATGATGTTTTGGACCTATCAACTGGTTGGTTCGACTTGTCATTCGGTTGGGATAAGTAGTCCCATTGCTCACCAGATCGAGGTTGATAAGGTGTTTAGTCATTTTGCTGCGGGTCGATCATACATTTTTATAGTCGTAGTGAATGCCATTTTTCCCTCGTTTATGTTCAATCATCCTGTTAGGGGCGGTTGGGCATCCGATTATCAACAATGGGTGCATACTTACATATAAACTTGTTCATATAGTATTCTTAGCAGTCTTTTTAGGATTCATCATGTTCATGATATTTAAACTAATGTATTATTGAATTCATAGTACTATCAACACCTTATAAGAACATGGAATTTTCATATTATATTCATAGCATTTTCAATTTCAATTAATTTAAGGTTTGCAGCACATTCCTTCCATACATTTTGAGTTTATAACATATCCATCATATGACTATTTCATATCAATCTAGGATTTCTCCATGCAACTAAGCACAAACATTTTCAACATATTAATTCCCCATGAACATGAATCCTTAATTCCTTTTATGATTTCCTATGATTCAATATATCATACATTTTAGGGTTAGAAATCATCTATAGGAAAACTCCACATTTCAAGTTTCAATCTTACACCATGAACATTCAATCTACTAACATTATAATCCAAACAAACACATGACTTAATAATCCTAATCCATATATTCTCTTTTTATATAAATTCGAAATTCATCACTTTTATTATCATATACATAAGAGAATAAAAAAAATATTGTGATCAAATGGAATGAGATGAGTTCACCTATTACATATCTTAGGATTTAAAGTTGAAACCTTCCATGTTTTTATTTTCTGCCTTTGATTCCTCCTTTCATTTCATCCTCAACTTGTAGCTTCGTCTTACTTCCTCATTCATCTCCTCTTGTCTCAGTTCATTTTATTTTTTTCCAAGATCCTTTGGATGACCTTCAACATTGGGGGAGAGATGAAATTGCCAACCTTAGTCTTTTGAAGTTTTTCTTAGTGGAAAGATGAGAGAAAGCGAGAAAGGTGAATAGGAGAAAATGAAAGTGGGTTTAAGGATTTGGAGCTTTTATAGTTAGGGTTTAGATGGAGTTTTGATGTAGCACATTCTTATTATTTTAAAAGGAAATTTACTAGTTAGGTTTATTGTTATATATATCTTTTTCTTTTTTTAATCTTAGAGTGATTTGTTTATTTAGATCTTTTAGTTAGAGTCAAATTCTATTTAAACTTTATGAGATCTCTTATGATAAAATTAGGTTATGCATATATTTCTAAAATCGAACTTCATTTGTTTTATTGTGTGAATTTATGATGCCTATGATGGATTCCAAGGAACTTTGGTGGATTCCACAATAATTGTTTTTTCTTCTCATATTGAAGTAGACAACATTCAAATCGACATCATTGGTGAATTCAAAAGTTTTTGGTGGATTTCGAGATTGCTTGTTCATCATTCGTCTCACTTCATTATCATTATCATATGCTTATACTCATCTTTCACAACCCCATTGCATCAAGTGATATATAGCAGAATTTTATTATTGTAAAAAGAAATTTATTAGTTAGGTTTATCATTATCTAGTTTTTTGCTTTTTTCTTTTTATCTTACAGTGTTTTATTAGTTATAACAGATATTTTAGTTAGAGTCTATACGTAATATTTTATATAAGAGTTCTTTTGATAAGAATAACATTATATCATGGATATTTTTTTTCAAATTAAATTTTGTGTTCCTTTATCGTGTGGATTCACAATGTCTTTGATGATTTCCAAACAAATTTAGTGGATTTCGAGTGATTAATTTTATTTTCAAATTGAAGCTGACAACGTACAAATTGATATTGTCATGGATTCCAATATTTCGGTAGATTCCGAGATTATTGTTCATCATTCACATTGACTCATTGTCATCATCACCTACCTATGTTCATCTTCCGTAATTTTGTTGCATCATGTTTCGATCCAATCATGATATCCTTACCTTCCAACCAACCCCTTCAATTCCGCTTCTGCAGCTACTGCAGGTATATAATCTTAGGCCGCCCACGGCTAAATCTGTTTTGCAGTGATGGACGACGCAAAAACAACGACTTTGTTGTTATTGCAGCGGTGGCAACACTGCTCTTTCTCGCCCTCCTGCTCGCTCCCCGGGGCAAAAAAAAGAGAGGAATTAAGTAGCCTCATCTCATCAATCAAACATGGCTTCATATATTATCCCAAATCAATAGACTTAAAATTTTTAATGGACTTTAAATAATTTAACGAGATATTTGGGACTTTACGGTTAATTTAATCCCTCTTTTATTACTTTCAACTTGAACCTATTATGCTGTCATATTTTTTTTTTCATGCTTTTTTCACCTCTTTTTCTTCAATTTTTTTTTTTTTTGCATTTGGATCACATAGCTCACATAAATGGTTGAGGGTTTTAGAAAGAAGGTGATGCCACTTAAGAATTCTCACAAGAGAAGAATGGTACATTCATACCGATAGGTATTCAACAATTTCACAATAAAAAAAACAAAATTCATTCCTGTGAAGTAATCTAAGGTTGACGTGGCTGTCCATAAAGGATGTATACATTCATGTGGACACATTTCCTTAATTTCACAACCTCATTGATGAATTTGCATAAAAGAAATTTTCTTTATCTTGTTTGTCGAGAGTAATACAACTTTTGGACCATTTTGAGTTTGGCGTTAAGTAGAAATATTAGGAAAGTTCATAAGTGATAAGTAGTTAATATTAAAGTTCATAATTCTATACTTTAAGATACTTAGGCAGAAATAATCCTTTATAATTATGCGATTTTTTTTTTCGTTTGACAACTAATCTATCACTTAAAACTGTTAACAATCGAAAAAAATAAGAAGGTCCAGTTACAACTGAAGAAAACAAATTATGAGATACATTCTTGATGAACTGATACATACATGGCTAATTGAGTTTAAATTTCATTCTTTTATATGGAAACACTAATTCTGTTAAATTAAGTTTTAACGAGATGACCGATCTTCATCTCTTTTTTCGGTGGAAGAAGATTTCGAATGAGAACGGAAATTTCTTTTAAATATGTCTAGAAGCTTCTCGTTTAACTGGCTAATACCTTTTTTTTTATCTATATTCATCTGTCTCCAGAATCATTAGTACTTAATTAATCAATATTCAGACGTGATAAAAAATAATGAATTTTTTTATCAAATTAATGACTTCAAAAATCAAACCTAAAATTATTAGCTCTCGGAACACCATCATACTATCTAATTGTGTCAACTAAATATGATTAACTCAGTAATGACTTTGAATTTTGAATTAAGAGAAGAGAGGTCAACAATTTTGATTTTACACACCTTATAACTTTTGAATTATGAAAACAAAATTCATCGTAGGCGAATCTAATCTTTTATTTTAGAAGCTTACTAATTTAGACTAGAGTGTTAAGTTAAATCTTTTAAAATTCAGTCTTAAGATACCTTTTTCACTTAAGTTGGAAACCTTTGTATTTTACTTTATGAAAGTGAACTCAACGTTATTTTGACTAGTTTGCGAAATTGAAAGAAAACTGTGTCCAAATAATATGAGTACACTTGGAAATAAAAAAAAAACTTGAAGAATTATCATTTAGGATAAGAGGAACTATACCAAATTCCAGTTGGCATAACATCCTCCATTAGGAATGTTAGCAACAACAAGCCACTCAACTACCATAACACATCTCTATGATTGATGTATTATGTATGATTACTAGTTAGGTAATGTGTTGCATAATAAGACAAGGCAAAACAAAAGTGAAAGAAAATAAATATGTAGCCAAAGCCATTTGTCAATGCTGATAAAAGAGTCTTTTAGCTTGGTGCTTATCGTTAGTTGAGATGTTTATATTTTATGTGATGACATCTAATAAGCATGCAACTACTTCTACGTGTATCTATCACTTCAATTTTTTTTCTATGCATAAAGAAGACGTTCATAACGGCGGGGATATCCATCACGAAGTAGTTTTGATTAAACGAAAAGTATGTTACAAATAAGAAACTAAACGATACGATCTTTTGCTTGTTTTATAAGTGAAACAGATATGCATGGAGACTTCCATAACGAGTGTTCATATTTTGTTGATTTATGATTTGATTATGCCAAACTTAATCTTATAAAGTTATAACGAAATTATAGTTAATGACGATTTGGATCATTTTTTTATTTCAATTATAAATAGAAACCTATTAGAAAGGACATATAATTAAAAATAAAAAAGCATAAATTTTATGAATGAAAATCAAATCGAGTTTTTTTTTTAATATTCGAGTGGAGGAATACGTCAATGCGTCACACTCTTATATTATAAAAAATATATATTTTAAAATAAATACTACAAATTATTACAGGCATATTATATGTAAAACAATGATATTCATGCCAATTTATAAGTTGTAGCACCTTACACATACATGGCTTCTTATAGTAAAGTTTTGCAAACAGTACTATAGTGGTCGGATGGGTAAATGCTTTCATACTCGACGAAAAAAAATGGAACGTCATAGTTGTGTTAATACTTTTGCATTTTAAAGGAGTCAATAGCCCTTAGTCAACTTGTAAAATTTTTTTTTGCCAACAATATTTTTTGAATTTGCGATTACTTTTTCCTCAAAGTTAATAATAATTAAATCTCCACCTCTCATTTTCACCTTGTCCAAAATAAGTTTGGATCAATACTTAAAATTAGGGAGAAACTACTTTCCCATAAGATAATTTATTTTGTTCTACTGTATTGTGCAACAACAAACAAGTTAAAAATGATGAATTTTATATCTTTTGTTCATAACAAAAGTATCAAATAAAAAAAGGAAAAATAACATTTTTTGAAATATATATATATATATATATATAATTAAGGAGAAAATAGATATGAACTTTTACCTTGTACATTTCTGGCATTACCTTATGATACTATACATTGGGGCATTGGAACCATAAAGTTATTTTATTGCCCAAAGTTGTAACTAACGTATCATTACATTTAAAAAATGCAAAATTTTCAAAAATTTAAAAAAAGAAGAAAACAACTGACAACTAGTTAACAAAGCACCCCCACGCTTTTCCCCAATAACTCCCTGGGAACACACTCAAACGAAGGAATCGAACCCCAAAAACCGAGGGGCATTCGAGTCATTTCCTATCCTCCCCGGCCCGCTACTTCAAAATTCAAAATATTTCAAACTACGCCTCCACCCACCGCCTCTTTCTCTCTCCTCTCGATTTCGACCTCAAGCATCCAATCGATCGATTGGCCCTCTGCAAACCCTAAATCCGCTCGCACCTTCTAATTTTTCCCCAATCCGATCCCCTCGAAGCCAATTTTGTTGGCCCCCAAATCCGTTGCCGTTCTTCCTCCACTCACTCAACCACCGCTTGAGAGCTCCAGATCTGCCCATGTCTTCTCGCCTCTACAGCAAGCCGCCGCCCGGTGCCCCTCGAAGCCCCAACGTACGTTCTCTTCCGTCGAACACCTTCCGCGCATGCGCCAATTTGGTTCGAGTTTTCATCTGTTTGCGTTTGGTTGAGTTTTTTTGTCATGTTTTCTCTTCCATTCGCAGAAGAAGGAGAACTTAGATGAGGCGCCGCCGGTTGACAAGCGGCGGAGGATCAACATTCCCGGGGGAGGCAAGATGGCTGGACCCGTATCCGGTAACCAGCGGACGGTGGCGAGGCAGGTGCTGTCGTCCGTCAATGCTGGGCCCAACCCGACTGGGCTTGCCACTGACCATGCAGCTTCGGTGGCGAGCTCGGACGCTGGGAGTATCGAGTTCACGTCAAGAGAGGATGTGGAGAGGCTTCTGGCAGAGAAGATGAAGGGGAAGAACAAGAACGATTACAAAGTGATTTTTTTGTGGAACATTTCTTTTTGCTGGTTCACTTCGTGCTATTTTTCTCTTTTGACACTTGTTTGGGGTGCTAATTTTACAGGGGAAGAGCGAGCAGATGCTGGAGTACATAAAAAAGCTTCGACTTTGTATTAAATGGTATATGGAACTCGAGGACGGGTATTTGGGAGAGCAGGAGAAGCTTCGGAATTTGTTGGATGCTGAAGAGAAAAGACACGGAGAGAGTGGTAAACAATTATCTTGGTGTTTATTTAGGAATACATCATAATTGAGCTCAAAGTTTTTCGTTTTAGCTTGTTCCCTTCTTATGTAGCTTAATTGTATCCAAAATGGCCTTTTATTTAGGAGATAACATTGGGTTTAATTTTCTACAGAGACACAATTGAGGGTTGAGGCTGATGAACTAAATGCAACAATTGAGAAGCTCCGCATTCAGTGTTCTTCCTTACAAGAGAGCTTTAGGAAGGAAGAAGCTGATAAATTGGTGTGAATTGATAAACTATGTAATGTATTCTTAATTGATTTTGATCTCGTAGACAGAAGTATAAGGTCATTTGATTTACAGGCTGCAATAAAGTCTTATGAAGATGAGAGGGATGCCAAGATAGTAGTTGAGAACTCGTGTGCTGCTCTGTCGGAAGAGCTTGAAAGACGCAGCCAGGAGGCTAAGCATCTCAGTGATCAGGTGTGATATGAAATTGTAGTAGAATTTAGTGTTTTGTTAAAACATCTCACATGACCCTCTGTTGTATGTGCACCAGTTGAAAATGGTTCAAGAAACTAACAAGAGGCTACAAGAGTACAACACAAGTTTGCAGCAATACAACAGCAATCTTCAGGCGGAGGGTGTAAAAAATGGTGAGGCAATTTCAAAATTACAGAGGGAAAAAAGCGCTGTTATGGAAAATCTGGCAAGTGTAAGAGAGCACACAAATATACTGAAAAACCAGTTAGATACTTGTCGGGTGAGTTTGAAAAATCTATTTCATGTATTTTATCAGTATTGCTTAGTTAAATAAATAGGCATTTGATTACTATATATAAACTCAGTTGCAGAGATGATGGAGGTGACGATCTGCATATTGTCACATCCCATGGAAGAATTGCTCGGAATTTTTTTCTTACTTTGCTACTTGAAAAATTTGTAGCTTGATTTGATTGTCTATTTGTATATCTATTTTCTGAAAATATAGAATAGACTTGAAACATGTTCCCATTTTTATTTTGATTGTGCACATAATTTTGGATTTCCTCACAATCACTTCCTTTTGTGGCTGCTTACTACTATAATTCTAATGATTTTGTTGTCTCCTTCCAAAAAGTGTCTTTGTTGCCTGCAAAAACAATATAATTATTCTGTTGTCATCTCAGTCTTCCCAACAAGAGACTCATAAACAGAATGAAGAGTTAAAGAAGGAAGTGAATTGCCTTAGAAGTGATTTGCAACAAGTGAGAGATGAACGTGATGCACATCTTACACAAGTCCACAATTTGACTCTGGAAGTTGTTAATTTCAAAGAACTCACTGGAAAATCCTCAAAACATTTGGATGACATTAGAACAAAAACCATTGCTCTTGAGGTTTGTTGGAGGATGTGCCTAAGTTTTGTTCATTTGTCTACCACATAGGATTATGATTAATCTAGTCCATAATTCATGTAGGAGACATGCTCTTCACAGAGAGAGCAAATACAGTTATTACAGCATCAGCTTGCTTCTGCAAATGAAAAATTAAAGGTCAGTTTCACACCTCTTCGAATAGTCGTCTTTATCAGTTACTCACCTCTTCCAGTATTGTATTGTAACGGAATGTACTTTTCCACATTGAACTTATTAATATCAGTTTTTTGACATCCTTCTTAAATGTGCTAGAGGTCTGATTTGACAGCCATGGAGACATTGACAGAGTATGAGGATCTCAAGAGAACTGTGAAGGGCTTACAAGATCGTCTTGCAGATGCAGATAATCAAATTCTGGAAGCCGAAAAGTTACGCAAAAAGCTGCACAATACCATTTTGGTAATTTTATCTATTACATAGTACAAGTTTTAAACTGTTGTTTATGTTTACTTTGGAGAGTGAAGTCTTACAAAAATCAGTTGGATTTCATATTTGCAGGAGCTGAAAGGAAACATCCGTGTATTTTGTAGAGTTCGCCCTGTTTTACAAGATAGTGATTCAGATGGCACAGGTGCAGTAGTTTCTTATCCAGCATCCTTTGAGTCTGAGGGACGGGGCATCGATTTGTCATACAACGGTATGAAAAACTGTGTTTTGGTCATGAGTCTTAAAGTGCAATTTCTCCTAAATTGTTATAGTTGTTCACTTGTTCTGGATGGCAAGAAGAGTAATAAAGTAAAAACTGTCAACAGCTCAGAAATACTCTTTCACCTTTGATAAAGTGTTCAATCATGGTGCTTCCCAAGAAGATGTGTTTGTAGAAATTTCACAACTGGTGCAGAGTGCACTTGATGGTTACAAGGTAATACTTTCTAATTCACTAATTTGATCATTGCCTTTGATTAATGGGTAACTTATTGTTTTTGCGTGTAAGCATTTCAATGCCTTTTTCTTTCAAGTCTATGTCATTTCACTCATGCTTAAATAGTTCTTAATGGTTGTTTATATTACCATTCTGCATTTACTAGATTTATTACAATTTTAACCATATTTAATGCTTACTTGAAGGGTTAATATTTCCACTTCATTAGTATTCTTACTTGTGCATCATTTGTTTTCTCTCCATTGGTAATTTTTTCTCCAATTAATTGAGTAGTAACAAATGTAAAATGTGCTGCATGTCACCATTTGATGACATATGTTTTATTCTGTGACACAATCACTCAGCTGTTTTCTTAATTGTCATTACCTAGGTGTGCATATTTGCCTATGGGCAAACAGGCTCTGGTAAAACCTATACAATGATGGGGGAGCCAAAAGATGATGACAAACGAGGACTTATACCCCGGTCTTTGGAACAAATTTTTGAAGCTAGCCAATCGCTACAAAGTCAAGGATGGAAGTACAAATTGCAGGTACCTGACTGTTGATTTTCCCAAGTTTCATGCATCTCAATATAATTGTACCCTAACCTATATTTCCTCTTAAGGCATCCATGCTGGAAATTTATAATGAAACAATCCGAGATTTGTTGCTGAGTCGGTCAAACAACTTTGAAGCAAGTATTGCTCCTAGCAAACAGTACTCCATTAAGCATGATCCTAATGGTAACACAATTGTATCGGACCTTACCGTTGAAGATGTGTGCAGTATCAGTCAGATTCATTCTCTATTATCTAGAGCTGCACAGAGCAGGTAAAAGTTTATTGATATCTGAGCAAAATGATCTAGGATCAGTATAAAGGATCTGTTTGTGAATTTTCTCTTTTTGTTTTTCTTTCAATAGCTTATGCGATATGTATGTACTCATTCAATTTTGTAAGATGGTTTACCCTTTCAAACAATAATATGTTTCCCAGTTAAATTGGTTTCAAAATTCTTTAATACTTGAATTTTTTTTTCTAGAATTTGATATATTAATTTGCACTTAGAGAAGCATAGGAATTCAGTAAATAGTTTCATTACAAATAATCTGAGTGATGTAATGACATTACTATTATATACTTAGATTGTAGCTCTTAAAGGAGACTATAAACTTTTAAACAGGCTTTTCTGCTTGGTTCTGTCTTTTATGACCATGGCCTTTACCCTAAACCATATATGATAAAGTTTAAAGAATTAAATGTAGACACACAAGTAATAATTATAAGATATTCTGTTTTTTGTTTGTGAAAGAAAAAAGATTCTTACGCAATTATATGGGTTGATATCCTGTTTGTATAAAGATACTTGTTCTGCTAAACATCACTGTTGAATTACATGAGTTAACAAATTGAAGCCTTTTCTAAAACTTGCATTCAGGTCTGTGGCTATGACACAAAGTAATGAGCAGTCTTCAAGAAGCCATTTTGTTTTCACGTTACGAATATTTGGCGTTAACGAGGTGAAATCCTATTCATATTTGGCGTTATGAATATTTGTTTCCTCTATTCCTGTCTATTAACAGTATAATTATATACTTTCAGAACACGGAGCAGCAAGTTCATGGGGTACTGAACCTAATTGATCTTGCTGGAAGCGAGCGTCTTGCGAAGAGTGGAGCCACTGGCGACCGCCTGAAGGAAACACAGGTGGAGAATTATTTCAACACTAGTTTCTTCTGCCGCAATTCCTTGGTTCCTGCATTTTGAAACCCTTTATCTGCTCATTGATGTCCAGGCAATCAACAAAAGTTTGTCAGCCTTAAGCGATGTAATCTTTTCCATCGCAAAGAAAGAAGAACACGTACCATTTAGGAACTCCAAGTTGACGTATCTTCTTCAGGTATATTGTTCCTCATGTTCATAACAATTGCTTTGCAAAATGACCACACTTTGTTACACTTTATGCATTAAAAATTGTTATCATCTTTATAACATTGTTAAACAATATTTGTTTCGTCTCAGCCGTGCCTTGGTGGAGACTCTAAAACATTAATGTTTGTGAACATCTCTCCGGAGGCACCGTCGAGTGGTGAATCAATCTGCTCTCTCCGTTTCGCTGCAAGGGTCAACTCGTGCGAGATTGGGGTTCCTAGAAGGCAAACACAGATGCGGTCTACAGACTCGCGGTTGAGCTGTGGTTGATTGGGTTGGCAATCGCCATCCATTTTTACACAACTATTTCCCCCCAGCTGTCGAGTATTTAATAACTATTAGGCTTCTGACTGTGTGTTCTTGTAAGTCGTATAATAGAAACAACAAAAGTTGGCATGTATCCTTTTTTAGCTCAATTTGCAGCGGGAATGTTGTATGATGGTTTGTGATTTCTTTTACACTGAGGGGCTACTTCGGCCTTTCCTGATTCCTTGGTTTAATGTTTGTTCATTTTACGTGAAAACCTGTGTTGAATGACCATTTATTTCTTATTTCTCTCACTGCTCTTTTTGAATCACCAGTTCCTGGAAGAATGCAATCTTTTTGTTAGGTATGGACGAGTGTAAACTGTCCATCATGCAAACAAATGTACGAGAATATTGTACTAAACATTGATGATTTCAGACTCGAGATATCTAAGATAGTAATAAAAGGTAACTAACTTACAGTTATTTCTGCATAATGATTTGTTGGTGAATATAACTCTTGATATCTAAATTAAAGATTAAATATCAAAAGCATCATCACTTGTTTTTCATTTTTTGGTTGCACACTACTAGGTCCATATTAAAGTGAGAGTTTTGAAGTGTTAAATCGAATTTGAAAATTGTGATTAAGTTTTAAAATTCTAGCTCATTTAAACTGTGAAGATTGATCAGCCACTTAAAATGACTATACCCTACCATAGGATTGGACTATCTTATTTTGCTTCTATTTATTACTGTAATAACTAATAGCATTTCTTTTATAATAAACGATATAAATAAGTAAAGAATAAATCTCTTATTCTTGCTTTTGCACCTAAACACCCTTAAAATAATTTAATTCTTTCAATTTTTAGAACGATCTCGAAGTACGTAAAACTATCATTTTTGTGTTTAAAGCAAGAACAATTTTTTTCCTTCCATCATTTCTTGTGATTAAAGCAAGAACATTTTTTTTCTTTCTTCTTTTCTAATTTAATTTATTAAATTATTTTATTTTAATAAATCCAGTCATTTATAATTTATAAGTTTTTTTATTATTAGTTAAATTTTGCACAAAAACATAATGTTAATAACAAAATACAGTCTTATAAATATTTTGAAATTAACAGTTTACATATTAATTAATTTATCATATTATCACAATTATAATATATAATTGAAAATAGAATAGTGGAAAATATTGATTAGCTAGTCTTTGCAATTTTAGTTAATTTATATATATAATTGCTTAGTAGTTAGTTTTTTATTAAAAATAAAACAACGACTAATTATATATTATTAGAAATATGTTAATTTGTATAATAAGATTAGCACTAATAGTTATTTATCATTACTTAATCCAATAATTAGAAATATATTAATTAATTATTTATAATTAATAATATCAATAAATACTTAATTATATTTAATAAAAAAATATAATAAAATATTATATTTAATAATGTGATTAGAATATTATTTAATCAATCAAACACACTCTAAAAAATATCTTACTTTTATTCTTCTCACTAAAACAAAAAAAATTATTCTTACTAATTTTTATTTTCCTTATTCCTATATAAAACATGGCCATTATAACTAAAAAAAATCAACTTACCCTATTGTTTGTGATGACAGAATACCCCGCTGTTCCAAGCCCATTGTCTACCTCCGCAACCTTGTGGCTACAGCATACAGGCACCTGATGGCTTCACACCAAGAAAAAAAAAGAACTCTTTTTCAGCAGCCTCACATATGCCATCACAAAATCCTTCGGCTTCATATGCGCCAAGTTTAAAGTAAATTACCAAAGCAAAGCCAAGTGTTCGTCTCCCTTTGGAGGACATCCTTCTAGATACCTTATCTCCTTGTCCGATAAGCATCAGAGAGAAAGCATATGGATAGAGTCGAGGCCTTTCAGATATTTGAAAAGGAGACAAGCAGCAACCAGTTCCTCTGTCTCCTGTGGGTCTTCTTTCTTTCCCCCTTAGATCTTTTCCTGAAGGTGACTTGCTTGCACATCCCCTGACCATATAAAGGTGAGCTCTCGAGTCCTTCAGCTCTGATTCATCCAAGGGAGAGGGCCAAGATCAGCAAGCAAAGTGTCTTCTGAGCTGATGGAGGTCCATGAGCAGCAGGCCAAGTCCAGAGTTGTCAAGGTGGATTCAGAGGAGTCATGGGAGTATTTTACCACTCAAGCCAAGGATCAAGGCTGCCCAGTGAGCTCTCTCGCCCTTTATGTTTAGGATTTACTGCTACTTTAGGAAAGCTTGTCTAAAGCCTGACAGTTGAGCCACAACTTCTCTGCAGGTTTTGATACACTTCAGTGCTGAATGGTGTGTCCCATCCATTGCCATGAATTCTTTCTTCGAGGAGCTGGCTATGAATTATCAGGATATCCTGTTTATCACAGTCGATGTTGATGAGGTCAAGGTATGTCTTAATTTTTAGCTGTGAGAGTGATTAACAGTTCCCAACTCTAGAGCACTGTACTGAGTGCAACCATATGGTTGACAGGGAGTTGCTTCAAAGATGGATGTGAAAGCAATGCCCACCTTTGTGTTAATGAAAGAGGGAGAGATCATAACTAAGATGGTTGGAGCAAACCCAGATGAGATAAAGAGGAGGGTGGATGGCTTTGTTCAATCATTTCGTCCCACAGCATTGACAGAGTAGCCTGTGATGGATCCCCATTGTGAACAAGCTCTCAGCAGAAAAAAATGTGAATATGTTTGAATGTTTCTGGTTTCCTCATGTAATATTGCAAGACCAAAGGAGATGGTAATGGTCATATAAATAGCCCAGGACCATGCCTCCCTATGTATTTACAGAACATGTGGATAATAATGAATTTGCTTGATCAACTAGTCTTTTTTATCTCCCCATAATTCAGTAGAAGACTGAGAAGAGTTAAGGTGAAATCTTCTGCAGTCCATTGGCCATTAACAAGAACTGCAATTGCTATGCCGGTTATATTGTGAGCAAAGACTGCTTTTCGGGCAGAAACCGGAGTGCGATCTGATTCGTGACCAGCTTCAGGAATTAAATGAAACTATTCATTTAATGCAGAAACTCACTCATGTACACTTCACATTCGGCGTTGGTGGTTCAATTAATTGTTAGCCAACGTACAAAATTTGTGAAGTTAATTGTTTAGATTCTGTCTAGCTTAACGAGTCCATGTTTTTATTACATGAACATTATTGCGAGGAATCTCTCTCTCTCTCTCTCTCTCTCTCTCTCTCTCTCNAAAATTTGTGAAGTTAATTGTTTAGATTCTGTCTAGCTTAACGAGTCCATGTTTTTATTACATGAACATTATTGCGAGGAATCTCTCTCTCTCTCTCTCTCTCTCTCTCTCTCTCTCTCTCTCTCTCGTGTCATGTCTGTGGACTGTGTGGCGCGTAAAGATATCCAGCTGTAATATGGACGTATCTACTTGCCTATCATCAGACAGAAGCTTGTACCTATGGCAATCATATGAGATACCTATATAGTTTTTTATTTTTTCTTGAATTTGTCCTCTCCACATCATTGTCTCCAGCTAATTTAGATAATCTTGCTTAAGTGAAAAGAAAATCCATGTTGCCAACTGAACCTAACATGGTATAGTTGAATGGGCTACTTTTGCACCTGTTAATTGAGTAAATCTCCATGCATTAGAATTTTCCGTTGTTAAATGATACACTCGTTTGCCTCTCTTTTTTTCTTTTCTTTTCTTTTTTTCTTTCAGTAAGACATGTTTTTGTTCTTTCGGTAAGACAAGGATATCGAATATATGAAAAAAAAAGAGAAATCATGAAAAATCTCACAATAAAAATTACAATGTCGAAAATCTTAATTTACAAGTGACAAACTACTACAATTTCTTTTTTATTCTATATTATTTCTGTTTGCTCCCTGTCTTAGGCGTTCACGTGAACCCATCAAACTGTGGTCTATATGCACCCCCATTAGCTGCATAGAAACAAAGAGGCCAACTTCCCTGCTCTTGGGCGTACCCTCTCTCTCTCTCTCTCTCTCTCCCCTCTTCTTCTTCTTCTTCTTCTTCTTCCATGACCTGTAAGAAAGCTCAAGGAGAAGTAGAAAGTTTGCAGTAGCAGCTGTAGAAGGAGCAAGACGATGTCAATGTGCTACGTAGGGAAGGCGACCAAAATATTCTTCTTTCTTATTGGGGCCGTGATGCTGGTGGGCCTCGTCGTGGGCCTCAGCCACCTTCGACATGGTTCGACCCACAAGTTCGTGCCACGACCATGTCAGTCCTCGGCCGCCGGCTGCCGGCCGTTCCTGCCGGAGTACCCGCTGCCCGCCCAAGCCACCCCTGCGACGCCCACAATCCCGTCCGACGCGGTGACGCCGCCGCTCCAGACGACAACGGCGCCACTCCCGACGGCGGCAGCGACGTCCCCACTTACGACCACCCCCACTCCCACCACAGTACCAGTTCCGACGACGGCGGCGACCCCTCCACCTCCGGCGGACGGGACACCTCCCCTTTCGACGGACGCGACCCCTCCACTTCCGACGGACGCGACCCCTCCACTTCCGACGGACCTGACGCCTCCACTTCCGGTGGACGGGACACCTCCCCTTCCGACGAACGGGACCCCTCCACTTCCGACGGACCTGACGCCTCCACTTCCGACCCCTGCGGAAGCTTCGACGGCGGCGCCGCCGCTTTACGGTCCGAGTCCGCCGAGCCCAATGGCGGCTGCACTCAGCCCAGCCCATCCATGACGTTGTCCCAAGTTTTCACATCATTGCTTCTTTTTTATTATTCTTTGGGAAATGTTTAATTTGTTGAAGACTTAGAAATTTCTAATGACCATTGCATTCATCTTTTTTGTTTTTTTCTTATTTTGTGTTTATTTGGAGTTTTCTTTTCACATTTGACAATCATAGATAAAAAATACACAATATAAAATTTTAAGAATTATTTCTTTTAACATAACTATTTTTTTGCGACACGTATGCGATTAACTCATTAATTATAATAATGTGTGTATTATTATGATCTAAACCAAAAAAAATTATGTGCTACATTTTATTTCCATAAATTTAGATAGTGATGCAGCAAAAATGATTTTAAATTAATTATGTGCTTTTTGGCTTGGTAAGTGTTTAGCCTTTTGCATGTAACTATCTGACTCTTTATATATTATCTCAGATTTTATACCTAAATCAATTATTGGCCCATGATTGTTAGTGCTAAGTTCAGAAATATAAGACATCATCACTCATAATATTTCTTTTCACAAAGTGGGGTTCTCTTGATACCTGAAAAGGATAACATGAGATTGGTGTTGCACAATGTTCCAGAGATATCTAGATGTTGTAAGTGATTGATTAGGGTCCAAGAAGTAGCTCCTAATCCATTAACTTTGCATTTATAATATGAGAAAGCATGTTATGATGCAACATATTTTTATTGCATTATTGATAGAGACAACTCAAGTAAAGCAAGGGTTGGGCAACCTATATATATAGTTAATAAGATATATCAATTTGACAACTTAGTTCACAATAACATCATCTTCCTATTGCTTATAATAAGATGAGTGAAGTGGGGGGCATTCAAAACTCTCACAGTTATCTACAACATGAGTATAATCCACACTAGAAATGTGACTTATAACTGTCAAATTACTGATTAAGATGGATCAAACTAAACATCACAAAGTATAATGTTATATAAAGAAATGGAAATATACTGCTATTATATAATTCAAGTCATTGTCCCAATCCAGTCTATTATCATTTTTGTGTTGATCATCTTGACTCTCTTTTATTAAAATGAAAGGAATGATGGAACTCCTATTCCTACTTTATATTTTGTTTTGGATAGAACCCAAGTTAAAATATTTAGATCCAATCACTATTCTATGCACATATCTCTTTTATTGTTCGATGGGGGCACCTAAATAAAACTAATTTGACAGAGGTGTATAATATTGGAAATTAACTCATCTTCTAGTAATATTTTTGAATTTGAATTTGAAACTACTAGTTTCAATCTTTTAACTCAATCAAAAATTTAATTAAGCTAATTCTTATATATTACAATTTTTAACATAGTTCTGAGAGGCCACATAATTAATTAGCTTATTAGGTGTTGTGCTGAATATGATTGAAAAGAAAACTTTAGTGATGCAAACACTATTAATGTGGTTGTTTGCTAATTTCTTGGCCTATATGTCATTCCTCTCAATATGTCATTTTGTGATCAAAATAGTGAGAAAAAAAAAATTATAGGCATGACTCATAATGCAAATGATAAAAATAAGTTCTCCAAATCAAAGGTAAATAGATTGGGCTCAATATCCCAATATAATTAATTATAATAATTAATTGCACTAGTCACAAGCAATTTTTTTATATTCAAATTATTATTTCAAGGATCATAATCCGATTCTCCATATCAAAGGTAATCTCGAAATTATCCTCCCTCTTTATCTCTTGACATATTAGTACCACTGCGTGCAATGTACTTATTGCCTTCCAAGGCAAGCCACATCCAATTATTGGTGCCCGGAATGCAGTCCAAAGCACGTCTCTTTTCGCCATACGTGACATGTTAATAGGAAGCAACAGTTATTTGCGGAGGCTTAATGCACTGTAGACATTACTAATAATATATGGAAATTTTAAAGTTGAAGCTATGTAAAATGGGTTTTCATATGCTATTTTTTTTTAATTTTTAATGCTATTTAGTTCTATTCCTCATTTTTTTAAATTTAAAATCTTGTATATTTTTTCATGATAAGCACATTAAAGCATCGATTCTCGAAAAGTTATAAGTAGTAGAAATATCTAGCAAATACGATTCGCAAGGATATATTTGATCACACGTAGAATGAATAAGATGACAAACACAATATCCAAATGGAACTAGAGTAAAAAAAAATAGAGGATCAAGATATACAGAAATAAATTATTAAAAATTAGAAGATTTAAAATAGCAAAAAAAAAATATTAAGAAAAAATTGAATTCTAGACATCAAAATATTAATCAAATTCATCTTTTGAGCAATTAAATATTTTTTTATATTTACTTTATTTACTAAGTATATATATATATATATATATATATATGGGTTTAATGCACCTACACTTAATGCTTAGTAGGAATGTTGAGCATATCTTAACCATCCAACACATAATTAATAGTGGATGATTAAATTGACAAAAGATCATGCTCAAAATCTCTCAAGATCATTCATCATTAATTATGGGTTGAATAATTAAGATTGAATGATTAAGATATGCTCAACATTCCTATAAGCGTAGAGAGTCAAGTTTTTCATGACTTTCCAAAACTACTTAATAGAAATATTTAATATATAATTCCTAATTAGTAATATTATCCGCTTTATAATTGTCCAATGAAATCATAATTTTCGTCATCTTAATATTTGTAAGGATAATCTAATCTTCGTAATCTTAATATCACATCTATGTATTTTCTATTTTATTATGTAAACAATGTCGAAATGTTTTGCCTATAAAATATTTATTTAGGTGTCATTGGCAATTTATGAGACAACGAAGCTACCTGGTATTACCATCGTCGGCCACAGTTTGTGCCCAAGTGTGCAATTATTTTACTACAATACCAACCCCAAGTTATTTATTGTTGTAAGATAAGTTATTTCTTAATATTAATAATATATATAACAATTTCAAGTGGCTCTAAAAAGTGTTTAGTTGGAGATTCCTGAAATATTTAAATGAGTAATCGGTTTATGTTTTTTTATATTAATTTTAACTTTATCCCATTATTTATAAATACTACGGAGTTAAAAGTATTTTTGAGGACTATATTTGGTGGTTTAAGAGTATGAGATTATTCTTAAAACAATTATTAGGTGATTCCGAATGACTATTGCAAATGGCCTATTTCAGAAATTATTTAAACTATATTATTTTTCATCATTAGCAATATTCAAATATGGTTTATTCTTAAATTTAATGTTTTTTTTGAAGACGTTAATAAATTTCCTTATATTTTTGTTTGGCTGTATTCTCTTCATAAAAAAATTCCTCACTATTTTTCTTCATTTGTTTTTGTTGAGAAAACTAGTTTTTGAAATCAAGTTGAGGTAACCATTATTCTTCATAATTTTTATTTAAAAAAAAGTATTTTCTTGAAGTTGGAAGGTCACAATTGCTCCAATTACTCTTTATTTTATTTATTATCACATATATATTTATTTTCCAGCAGTGCGCATGATCCAAAGTGGGCCAAGAAATCGCCCTATCGGATAGGCCTCGGCCCAAATCCTTCCGCCACGTCATCCGTTTACCACATCCCCACGCCGTTCTCTCTCCTCTCTTTCTCTCTCCATCTCTCACTCACAAATTTTGGACTTCCTCGTGGGTGGTTCAATTTTTTTTCCTTTCTTTCGACCTAAAAATAGAGAACAATTTGGACCATCCAGCCGAAAAATTCTAGGTTTCCGGCGAATCACCGGAGATGGGCTCCTCCGAGAACCCCAATTGGATTGACTCCTTCCTCGACGACCCCTTCACGGCGCCCAACGCCATGTTATTGTGGAATAACCAGGGGTTGAACCCTTCCTCCAATGTCAGGTAGCCTACGGCCCCCTAATCTCATGCGTTTCTGTTCTGGAAACCTTAGTTTTGTTTGAGTCCCGTTGAGATTACAGTCTGTTATATGTAGGGAAAGTTTAGGTTTTCGCTTTGGGGTTCGTTTTCATGGTCAGAGGCTCTCTGATTTGTGATTGGAAAAAGGGTTTGGCATCGTGATGTTGTTGACAGACAAATTTTAGGATATTGGGGAGGCACTATGCCGGTTGATCGACATTTGCAGATCTTGGTGGTAATAATTTTGTTTAGAATTTAGGACCCGTCGATCAAACACGTTAATAAGGCTTTGATGTTACTTTTTCTCAAACAAAAGCTTTAACAACCAAGTTGACACAGTTAGTTAGGAGAATCTGTGTCCGCCTAGAGTTAGTAGCTCTGGATTCTCAAACTCACCAATTTGGCTAAGTTTACCCATTGTGAATCTAAAAAAAAAAATACCCGGCTGAAAGTTCTAAGTGCTGGATGAATAGGGATTGTTGTCTATATATTTGATATTTCTTTGTTAACCTGAAATTAACAGATACAAATTTGTGTTGGAGTTCAACCGGATCCAGAGAGCTTGGAGGCATAGTTTAAAGAGTGAATAATGCCTGCAGCAAGTTCTAAGTAATTAGAGTAGCTCTATGGCATCTTCTTATGATTATACTTGAATCTGAAGGATTAAAGAGTGGTGTATGGGTATATGTAGATGACAGTGTGAGTAGATTGTAGAGACTGCCCCTCGCAAAAGATTGCGGAAACTAACATGCAATCTTTTTCTGATACTTAATCAAACAGTTTAGTTATGTACAGTTTTGATGAGCTAACAAAGTTACAAACATTTATGTGGTGAGATCTCTAGTTCCGCTACTTTTTGGAGTTACATGCATTGAAATTCATTTTGTTTGTTCCCCTAGAAAAATAATTTTGTGTCTTCCTAAAGTAGGAAGTTTAACATTTGATTGGACTTTGATGTCTTTATTACTACATGACTTCTTTGTATTAATAAGTTCATCCTCCCTCTCAAAAAATATTAGTGAGTTCATCCTGCAGACATGTATGTAAGAAAGAACATTTTCTTCATGGAAGCGAGGTAAGAACGAAATGTAAAGGCAAAAAAAAAAGAAAACGATTCTATGCGCAGACGTGAAAGCTCTATCGATAAGGATTGGTCTTTTATATGTTAAGGAAATATATCCCATTTTCTAGTTGCTTCAGTTTCTTATTGTTGCATTGTGTGTTCTGTTTGCTAGATAACGAACAAATTTTCCACCATATGAGATTCTTCATCACCTTATTAAACATGACAGAAGACAACTCATAAATGCATCAACATCACGTGAGATGCAAAACTGCTGTATTGTTTTCCTTTTTTCTCTGTTCTTTCCTCTCAAATTCACAAGTACATCTATATTCAACTTGTTTTATGTTTTTTGCCAATGTCGGTTTGAACGTATATAGGGCCCTTTCTTTGTGTGTTTACTTATCTCAATACTCATGATAATGCTAAATGAATATTTGCACAACTGTATCAAATATCACAGGCTAATGCATTCTTTCATTGATTATCCTATCCAGATTTAGAGATTAAGGATTATAAATTCTCAAAAAAGAAAAAAAGGATTTCAAGTTCAATGCATGGATATAAGTAATTTGTCTCCACACTCCTATAGGAGCTTTTACCTTTTTCATTCAGTACTATTGCTCTCTCTCTCTCACTATATATATATATATATAAATATATATATATATTTTACCCCAAATTTAACTTTTCTTAGAAATATGATCTTTAGATCTTCTTGGGGATTTTTTCTAATATTGATGCTTACGAACATTTACAATTCGCAGTGCAAGGTCAGAGTCCTCTGGTGGACCTGCATCCAAAGCTTGCAGAGAGAAAATGAGAAGGGACAAGTTGAATGATAGGTATGGTAGCTTAATTTCTATTAGAAACGATGACGAAAGCCGGCAGGAATAAATTGACATCACACTTTCCCTTTTTTTGCAATTTGAGATTCCTGGAACTGGGTGCACTTCTTGATCCTGGGAAGCCACCAAAGATGGACAAAGCTGCTATTTTAAGCGATGCCACACGCATGGTGACTCAGTTGCGCAATGAGGCACTAAAGCTGAAGGATTCAAATGAAACTCTCCAGGAGAAGATAAAAGAGTTGAAGGTTACACAACTTATTTTTTGCTCAGTTTTTTGGTTTTATAACAAAAATGATTGAATTGGTTGGTATTTTCATCCACAATTTAATGTTATCTTTTAAGCTGTTGGATAATACAATTTGTTTTCATTGTTTAAAATGAAAAAAAAGAACTTAGAAAGTCATGAGCCTTGAAAGTTTAAATGAGATAGTTTTATTTTTTTCTCATTTTGATTCTTCATTTCATCTTCTCTTTTCATTCCTTTTTAAATGTTTATATGTTTTGAATTTTTCCCCAAGTTGGACATTTGTGATATTCTGGAATAAAAAATGTTCCCCTTTTGCTCATGCCTGAAATTATGTTGCTCATGATTTGCATTTTTTCGTCTCTTTATGCCAATTCAACTGCTCAATTTATTTTCATCTGTTTCCTATAAATGTGAAGATTATTTTTTGTATTTATCTATCTCATTTACTGCTCTGCAGGCTGAGAAAAATGAGCTTCGCGACGAGAAGCAGAGGCTGAAGGTAGAGAAAGAGAGTCTGGAGCAGCAAATAAAACTTTTGAGCGCGAGGCCAAGTTATGTTCCTCATGCGCCTGTCATGCCTGCCCCCTTCACGCCCCAAGGACAAGCCGGTGGCCACAAGATGATGATGCCCATCTTTGGTTACCCGGGGTACCCAATGTGGCAGTACATGCCACCTGCTGACGTCGATACGACACAGGATACAGACAATTGCCCTCCTGTTGCTTGAGAAAGTTGCTTGTTATGCTCGATCATGCTCACTTGTAGCCGACGCTAAGGATTCATCATTAGTTGCCCAAGAAAGCTTTCTTTCTCTTCTTTGTTCCAACTGAAGGTTGTTTGCTAGAGAGATAATTTGAGTTATCATTGATGTTTAGTTTGACTGGCAAATGCCTCTCGGAGTTGTAAGTTATAAATAAAATTCGTCTGTGTAAATGCCCCATGAACTTTGGCGCTAGTAACTGCCCCCTCGTTTTACTCGGTTGTCCTTATATTAGCCATTTCTTGTCATAAGAGTATAAGACAGCTTGGGTTTTCAATTTTGATTGTATTAAAATGTAAATGAACTTCTAGCACATTGTTATAAGAGGATGTTTGGAATTTATAGAATTACATAAAACATAAAAAAATATGTTTGATGCAAAACCCTACCGGGGTCGGCAACCATGGCTTTGAATAACTTCTTCAAGGCTTTAACGCGATCCATGCCAGGAAACAATGGATCCACAGATTCAAGATGATGAAGTGATAGGAGTGGTGTTAGTGGATGTGCAGCTAACAGCCCAAAAATATTTCCATGAAGGTCAACCTGACGAGTCCAAGCAAGCATTTACAGAAAAAATCAGCGCATATTTATTTATATATTCCAAACTCATACTTGCAGTTTTACTCATCATCAACTAAACTTTAGCACGTAAGGGAAATGTATTCCCATTATACTCACATAATGTTATGGGTATATCATGAATGATAAAGATGACAACATTTGAAATATCTCACAAAGATTTGAAATAAATGAGAAAGGGAACAGATATTAAGAATTAATATGTTTTTCTTAAGAGCAGGATTAAGATGTATTTGGAAGGGAAAAGTTGCAAACAAGAAGGTAATGAACATATGTCAATATGAGAACGAACTGTAACATGTAACAAGAGAACACAGGAAATAGAACACCGGAGAGGAGCACAGCAATATAACACATGGTTATTTGTTAAAGTTCCAACTAATTTAGTCGTCATAGCCGAATGGATTTAACTAGAAGGCTAAAATGTGTAGGTGCACTATGCATTTGAACCGTCGGATTTTACAGGTTACACGTAATTTGTCAGATTCAACAGATCGACCCTGACTGATATATATCACTTTAACCAATAATACTTGCGTCAAGCAAAAAAATGGAATAGAGCTATGGATATATACAACATATAGATTCAATTCGTGTAAACTCGTGAAAATATTTAAAATTATCTATAACTTTAAGAAGCATTTACATTAAAGATTACTATTTATTAAATTATTATTAATGTCCATTATTTTATTTATTATATATAAATAATTCAATCGTTAATTTAGATTAAGTGCATCGAGGTAAATTATAGCAACCCACTCCTCATATATGATGTTTATTAGTATGGGCTCACCTCCACAGTACAAAGTTTGCACTATATGTGATTGCTATAGGCAGTGCTGTAATTTATAATGCTGTACAAATATTTTATTTTTTAAATTATCATATTTATCTATAAAAAAAGATTACTAAGTAATGTACATCATTTTATCAAAATACTCTTTATAAATATTATTAGTTAAAATTTTATATTATTAAATTAAAAATTATAAATTTAAATAATAGATTGATAAATTAATGTCTTAAGTAATTAATACCCTTCAAAATAAAATAATAATAATAAATATTGATAATTAATAACAATCATAATAATTATTTAAAAATATTATTATTAATTAGCGATATATTTGTATTCATAATACGATAATAGCAATATAATATAATATTATTTAAATATTAAATAATATTTATTATTATAGTATCTTATGATTATTATTATTTGTGTTGTTATTATTATATGTGTTAAATTTTATATATTTAATATTTAGAAGGGTGAATATAGAAATTAAATATAGGCAAGATTATCAATTAAGTGATTGAAAAAATATCTCTCTCATGAGTAATCTAGATTATCATTTCATACGCAATTTGCATTGTTAGACAATTCATATTGCCTACAAATTAAAATAAGTAAACATGATAATTTGATGAAAGTTCATATACTAATAATCTATAAAGATTATCGGTAGAAAACGCCTTGTTAGTTTAATAAAATAAGATTCATTATACATAGCATTCTTGAATTTACTATTCATGAACAATGAATTTCGTTTTTTTAAGCTAAAATTATATGGAAACTTTGAGTTTATACATAAGTAAATTTATATGCTCATTTTTTTCTTAATGTTAACCATTTCCTTTCATCCATAAATCTTCGAGATTCTCTTATTATGAGCTAGTCATAATGCTCCTTATACCTCTGAGTTTTTTTCCCAAATTAGCTTAACACTCCATAAAAATCTCTACTTGGCTAAAGATCACTAAGTTGAATGATGTTTAGTTGTTTACTAGCCCTAAAATGCACAAAGTCACTCTTTATAATAGTTGCCATGATCCAGCCTAATCAAAAAACTACATAGAAAACATCCTAAGTTCAATCAGCAAAAGAATTGAAGGAAACTTGTGCGTTATTGATATCTGCATTATACAAAGCATGTAATGCCCCCAAACCCACACCCTGCCACGTGACAAAATGCGAACTTAGAGACGCTACGACGATACAATCATTTTGTTGAATCTAGGATCTCAAGATTGTTTTGAATGATAAAAAATTTGTAAGTGAACTCAGTCTGTACTAATGAACTTGTTTGAGCTGATTTCTGTAACAGGACATAGACAAGTTCAGTACAACGGTCGACCTGAGCTAAAGGAATGGACGACCACTGCACACGTATTACACATCTTGAAGAATCATATGTGTGCAGCGGGCGTCCTAAGGATATAAACGGTCGACCAGTGGAAGGAGGATGGAGGTCATATAGGCAATGTATATGGAGGAGGAGGCATATACGGTCGACCCAAGACATAACGAGGGCGACCAATATTGGACTGTGGAGGCAGTCAAGAGGAAGACCGGTCGATCAAAGCTGAGGAATGGGCGACCGACATTGGACTGTGGAGGCAATCAAGAGGAACACCGGTCGATCAGAGTTAAAGAAAGGACGACCGGAGGAAAAGGCTTAAAGGAGGAGGACGCCCGATGATTGAAGAATGGGCGACCCCAAGAACACATCTTCCAAACACATTTGGGGATCGGTCGACCGGAGGGCTCAGGAGGAGACAGCGGACGACCGGAGCACTGCCAGGCTGAAGAGCGGACGTCCAGAGGGCTCAGGTGGAGACAGTGGACGCCCGGAGCAGAGGGCAGTGGAAGAGTGGTCGACCGCAGGTTGAGAGCGGGCGACCAGTGAACATCAGGCGAAGACAGAGGACGTCCGGAGGCTTGTGGTGTAGACAAGCGGGCGACCAGGTGTCTGTTAGCTGATGGGAGCCGAGGAGGCTGGAGAGGTCGACCGCAGGATTGGCGGGCGACCGGTGAAGTCTGTCAGAGGTCGTCCGGAGTCAGGAGAGGACAAGCGGTCGACCAGGTGATCTGACAGCGGAAAGGTGTTTGGGCGTCCGAGGATACTGACAGGTGGTCAGTGGGCGTCCAGTGGCTGTCTGGTGCAGACAGCGGTCGTCCGAGGTTCCAGGAGGGAATCTGCGGACGACCGGTACCTGTCAGAGGAAGCCTTGGGAGGAGCGTCCGGAGATCTCATGGGAGTGAGTGGGCGACCAAGGTACTGGCAGGTGGTGAAGCGGGCGTCCGAGGAACTCAGGTGGAAGAGCGGGCGTCCGGAAATGTTCCACGGGAGCGGCAGCCATCGAGAACTCAGGAGGAGTCAGAGTTGGACCGCAGCGGCAGCCATCGAGAGCTCAGGAGGAGTCAGAGTTGGACCGCAGGTGTCAGGTGCTGACACGGGCCCGAGTCGGTCGACTGTGGGGTGCAGCGGGCGACCGAAGGATCTCGGTCTTCAGTTCCTGGGAGAGTGGACGTCCGGGATGCTGTAGTGAAGACAGCGGACGACCAGGGGAAGCTGAAGAGGGAAGTGCATGTCCAGGGTGGTCGAACGTAGGTGCCACGGGCGACCATGGATCCTGAGGGATCTTCAAAGCCAGGAGTGGGCGTCCGGGATGCTGTGGAAGACAGCGGACGTCCAGAGCGTTTGAAGATACGGGAACGGCAGCCAAGCGGTCGGTCACAGGAGATGGCGGACGACCGGTAAGCTTGTCAGGAGTCTTCAGTGCAGGTGGTGTCCAGGAGGCTGCGGAGTTCAGCGGGCGACCAGGGTTGTCGAGGATGGTCCAGGATGTCAAGCGGTCGGCCACAGGAGGTGGCGGACGACCAGGAGGCTTGGCGGACATCTTGCGAGACGGAGGTGCCCAGGATGCTGAAGGCAGCGGACGACCGGTGCAGCTGGAAGACGGTCCAGGAGGACAAGCGGTCGGCCATAGGTGACGGACGACCAGGAGGCTTGGCGGACATGTCAAGGACGGTCGGCCACAGGTGGTGGCGGACGACCGTTGGAGCTTGACGGTCAGCTTCACTCAGAGATGGGGCGTCCAGGATGCTGAAGGAGTTCAGCGGGCGACCATAGAGGAGTGGGAGCTGATGGAGGTCAAGATCGGTCGACCGAAGACGAAGCGCGGGCGACCGGTGGAGCTTGACCGACCTCTTCAAGTTGGAGAAGCGGACGTCCAGGATGCTGAAGGTGTTCAGCGGACGACCGGCTCAGTTGGAGAGGAGGACTCAAGTCAAGATCGGTCGGCCACAGGAGGTGGCGGACGACCGAGGGTTCTTGACTGAGGGAAAGACTTCGGACACTTGAAGCTGCGGAAGACCGGAGGCGAGCGGTGGACGACCGAAGCATCTGGCAGCAGTTCAAGTGGGGACTTCACCGAAGGAGCGGTCAACCGAAGCTGGAGCAGAGGTCGACCGGAGAAGTAGGTGAAGGTACTGTACTTGCATTAACGGCTAGTTTTCTGAGAGAGAGAGTTGGTCGTGTAGTGCAGAGTATAAATGTAATCTCAAGAGTCTTGAGAGGCTAACTTTGGCCATTTGAATTTTAGTGCTAGAACGAGAGCCTTAGTTCCCCTTTGAGAAGGGATTCGAGAGAGCTTGAGAGATTACATGTAAGAGGTTGTTCTCCTTGTCCTCAGTACAAGAAAGGAGATTTGTAGGGAGCCTTCGCCCTTGAAGAAGGACTTAGTGAACTCCGAAGATCTCGTGGAGAAGATCGGAGCGGGGACGTAGGCCAGGAGTTCGGCCGAACCTCGATAACAAACTGTGTTTGTTCTTGTGTTTGTTCTTGTGTTTGTTCTTGTGTTTGTTCTTCTTACTCTTCTCTCTCTCTAGTTGTGTTTATATTCATACTTGTTTGCTTCCGCTACGCATAACACATCTAGATTAAGTAAAGAAGAACAAAAGAAATCGATATACCAATTCACCCCCCCCTCTTGGTGCCATTCTAGATCCTACAAGTATAAATAGAAGGGTTTTTTATCACTTGTAAAGTATGTGATTTCCCTCAAATCTTGTGCTTGTTTTTCTTCTTTTCTTCTTGTCACATATCAAGAATCGAAGAAGGATTCAAGATGTCTTTTAGAAAACGTAGTGTGGTAGTAGAAGAAGATGTTTTCATTATCAAATTTTTGTATGAGATCAGCCAAAAAAGATATATTGTTTTATGAGGATGCAAATTGTGCAAAACGTGAAGAGCACGTTGGTCTATGAGCACCCTTTTGGCAGTGGTGTGGAGATGTAAATACACGTCATGTATAATCAAGTAACATAGTTACGTCCTAGATCAGCGAAAGCTAGTAACCCCCATTTCGAATCTTAAAGTTGTTAAATTTAATTAGGCTTTATCTTTTCGTTCGAGCTCGAACAACGAATAAGTTCAATATTAGTAGCCCTGAACACGAGTGAGTCCCATATCATGATCGAAAAAATAGAAGTCATGTATAGGAAACAATTTGATACTTTTCGATCAAATCTTGTGTTTGTTCTTCTTTTCTTCTTGTTACATATCAGGAATCGAAGAACGATGAAGGATTCAAGATGTCTTTTAGAAAATACAATGTGGTACTAGTAGTACTAGTAGTAGTAGTAGTAGAAGAAGAAGATGTACTTCCATCATCAAAATTTTGTATGAGATCGACCAAAAAAGATATATTATTTATGAGGATGTAAATTGTGCTAAACGTGAAGGGCACGCATGTTCCGCAAGCGCCCTTTTGGCAGTGGTGTAGGTCGTGCTCTCTTTTGGAGATGTAAATATAAGTCGTGTATGATCAAGTAATATAGCTACGTCCTAGATCGGTGGAAGATAGTAACCCCCAGCTCGAATCTTAGAGTTGTTGAATTTAATTAGGGTCTATCTTTTCGTTCGAGCCCCAACACCAAATTAATTCGATCTTAGTAGCCCTAGACACGAGTGACTCCCATATCGTGATAAAAAAAATCGAAGTCATGTATAGGAAACAACTTGATACTGTTTTATCAAAGGGATCCTTTTAAGAGTTACATTTGTGATATATTTAATTAATGCATGACTACAAATAAAATATAAAATTTGTAACGTAGGGAAAAAAAGCGACCAAGCAATTCAAAAGCCCTAGACCTATCATCAAGCAAGCATACAAATTTCTCATTTTTTTCTAATCAAATGAGTAATATATGTTTTTTTATATCTAGCTAATCAAAGTTTGACAGTGGTCTAATTTGTCAACTTTAGCTGTAACAAATTCAAAATACCCTACAATCTTCACTAGCGCTCGAAACTCATGTCTCTTTTGTGGATGAATAGTTGAACACTATTTTACAAATCTTGTAAAAGACTAAGTGAGGGATCATTGATCTCGATTTCTTGTCCCTTAAAATTATAGATGTTTGTGTATATGTCATGTTTTGATAATGGACAATTTCCAACACCATCTCTTATAGGATTATTCCAAAACTATAAACATCAAATTTTCACTCATAGCAAGAGCCATCTAATGATACGTACCACGGTGCCAGTAACCTCTAATAACACACCATGATGTTTTTGCTCACATAAGACTTCAAAATAAGAAACTTTAATATGAAACACTTGTCAAATATGAAATTTTCAATGTTCAAATTCTAGTGGATGATTCCTTGCAAATGGACATTTGCTAATATGATATCTTTAGCATTATAATAGTTCCAAACCTGCCATCAACCTCTTATTTATTTAACCTTAAAATTTTAGATATAACACATAAGTATTAAGGCTTAATTAAGGTAAGTAACAAAAAAATAGGCTTGTTATATGATGGTGTAATATGTTGGTGACTTATCAACGGGAGTTTCGGGTGAAGTGATAAGGAGCTCCTTCTTGCTTAAGGAGGTATCGAGTTCGAGTCCTTTGAATGTACAAAATTTTCGTTGGAAACTTCACCCACCACAACCAAGTGTTCAACCCAAGATGATACAAATTAGTTGGAACTAGTAGCCCTATATACTGTGAGGGCAACACCCAAAAGTATGATGGCGACTCAAATGAGAGAGCCCTTGTGAATCCCAACTTCCTCTTTGTAGCCATCACTCTGCTCTCGTGTCTCCATTTTCAGGTTGCTTGACAACCTTCAGAGCAATCAGCTAGGGCTTGTAGATGTCGTGGTGACGTGAGCACGGCCCGGACGATCCGGTTGCCCCGGCCCAAACCGACGAGATTTTTTCTCGATCCGATTACTATTCGAGTTTGTGTCGGGTCAAGATCCAAAATATCTTACATGATTCGAGTTAAAATTGGATTACTATATAAAATACCCAATCAACTAGACTCGATATTAATATTTATTTATTTATTTAATATACAAAATTCTTCTCATTTTTAGTTTTTATATATCTAGTTCTATTTATTCGATCCATTTATAACTTAGTTTCCATATTTTATTATGTATATCAGCCGCAATTTTCCCCTAAAAAAATAAAACTCTAAATTTTTAATGTTATTGCATTGAGAAGTCTTATTTGCACCTACGCTTCCATTGCAACATCTTCTCATCTTGTCCTTTCTTGTCTTTAGCTTTTGATAGGTAGTTTTCTTTGTCTCCTTTCTTGATTTGTTTTTGTCATCTTTTTTTGTAATTAATTATTTTTTCTATATACTATTCGTGACTGATGCTCTTCATGTTTCTATGTCTTTAGTATTTGGTAATTGGTAGTCTTTTTTTTGTTTTCTTGATTTTTTTTTCATCTTTTTGTCTAGTTATAATGCTTCCGTGTAGTATATGCGGTTGAGTTGGATTCGATGCATGATTGCTTATCTTTTATTTTTTTAAGAGGTAATATGATTCAATCATGTTAAAAATATTCGAAGTACGAAGATTGCTCATATTATACATATATATATATATATATATATATATATATATATATATAATATTTTGTGGTAATGGTACAATATTAAATGTGTTATATTTTTGCTTCAATGTTAAATATTCAATTATATTTTTTGCACAAGGTCTTGCATGAATTTTGTTAAAGATAATTGATTTGTCAATGTTAACTTTTATTTTTTTTATTCTATTAAGTGTATAATAGAAAAGTATTCATTGAATATTTTTTATAAGAGTGTAATATTTTTGTGTGTAATTCATAAGTCTTTGAGTCCTCATATTTTTATCAAAAAATTTAAAATAATTGGAATTTCTTAATCTAATTTGGGATCTTTCGGATCTGATCCTGATTCCAACTGGGTCGTGAATGAGACTAATTGTCTCTGATAAAAATCGGGTCAGTATCGGGATGACTTTATTCTCGCCCCGAATTCGATTATGCTCACCCCTACGTGATGCCACATACTATGGTTGTCGGAAAATGTGCTCCTAGTGCATGACAATAGATGATTTTATAAAGTATTTTAGTAACATATAAATTATATAAATTCATATTAATGAAAATTATATAATATATAATTGATGCTATTAAATATAAAACATGCAAAATATAGAATATTTAGATTATTTTCTCTAATACATCCACAATTATAATTTATTTTCTTATCTAACCTTAAATCATAAATTTATCAATTTTATATCCAAATTTATCTCGATTTGTCAATCAAGCTCTTCCTTTAAATTTCATCCAAAATTATCTTTAATTTATTTTTTTAATAATTATGAAATGACATTTTCCATTTACTTCCTTAATACAATTAAAAAGCTACAAAATAAAGTAATGATAGAAATATTATTTAATACTTATAAAACATCTTGATCATATTGTTTCTTATTTTTTTAAATTATTATAATACTTAAAACGAAAGGGTGAAACTATTATTTATAATTAATAAAATTTTAGATAAAATTTAATGAAAAAAATTGATTCACAAATCGAAATAAATTTAAAGACTAAAATTAATAGATTTAACTTAAAGTTAGATGCTCAAAAAAGTTATAGTTCAGTTGACGTTGAAAAAAATAATTCAAAATATTTAAATTTTGTAGAGCAAAATATATTGCACCACTTTCACTCCTAAGTATCAAAATAATTACAATAAATTACATAGTTGCTCAAAATATTCATTTTTCACTAATAGAAAAAGAAGTAATAGAAATTCCATTATAAATAACAAGTGCTTTTTTTTTATAAAAAACTAATCGAGAAAAGAACAACCTCGAAACAATTTTCAAATATTCAATGCAAAACTGGAAGAAAAGATGATTTTCTAATACGACAACTACTTTTTTATTGTTCTTAATTCTTTTTTGTTGACAACAAATGTTAATCTTTAAAATATTGATCTTTTTTTTAAAAGAAAACTTTAATTAAGTATTATTAATAGCGTCCGAGTATAGAAATTCGAGGATGCCCGGAGGAGGGTCATCCTCCCAAAAAACGTCGCAATGCGACTGACGACCAAATGAAGCCAAAAAAATTCGTAGTTGTATTAGCTTTGCGGTTAATGTGTTTACAACTAAAGTTTACAAGCGAGGAGGTTAGGGATCATATGTCTTCAAAAATATTCCAAACACGCCATGGTAGAACAGCTTGTTTAGTGATAATCTCCACCGCCAGTGCACAATCTGATTCAAGTTGTATGCTGACTAGCCCCATCTGAATGCATCTTGAAATCCCTTGTCGAATACCCCAAGCCTCCGCTTCAATAATTGAGTTGAAGGTGCGGTTTAAAGCTCCTGCACAAATGAAAGAAGAGTTAGGCAATCAAACTATAAAACCTGCTCCCCCTCTCATGTTTACTCCAGTGAATGAACCATCAGTGTTTAGTTTCACCCATGAGTAAGATGGGGGATCCCAATGGATCACTGAGCGATCCATCGGGGATGAGGAAGAAGAAGAAGAGGGAGGAGAAAAATCAAGAGAAAAAGAAGTTCCCTCAGGACTCTGGGGTGGATATAACTCATAGAGGCTAGTCAAAACCCGAGCCCAAACTATAGTAGGGGTTGCATGGTTGAAACGAAAGTGAGCATCATTACGAGACTTCCAAATCCCCCAAAGAGATAAAGCAAAAGGAGATAAGAAGTATGATCTAGACATAGTGTCTAGATTCCCTCCTTCTAGAGTCCAGTCGCCACATGCCCAAGAATCAAAATATGAAAATTGAAATTTTGTACTGGCCTCGAAAGATTCCATATCTGAAGAACAAATGGACATTAAAAAAACATGCTTGTTGGTTTTCCAAAGCTGAACCACATAATGAGCAGCAAGAGTTTATAGAAGGAGTAAATCGAGAAAGCATATCACTGTAGGGAACCTGTTATGAGATAGCTTCCAAATAAAATTTTGGATTTTAGGCGGGATCTTGATGCTCCAAATTATTTTCCAACCATGCCATCCTGCAAACTGAGGTGGATTCAGGGGCCTGCTTATAAAGTTATACACTGATTTAGCATTTGGAATTCCCGAAACATCCGGGGTCCAAATCCATATGTCATCATAGGGTAAAATAGGCAAGGTAATAGTTATGATTCTATCTATCAAGGAAGGAGCAAAACAATCCAAGATCATGTCTAGATTCTTGAGTGTTGTATTAGATCAGCAACCATTAAAGAGGAACACTGTGAATAGACATTTATAAAAGTAGGCATGAACATTAAGGGGATATTAAAAATCCAAGGATCATTATAGACATGTGTTAGTGTCCTATTACCAATTTGCTTCCTTAAACCCATTTTTTGATGCAATTCATGGCTTGCAAAAGTAATCTCCAACTCCAAGCAAATTTGGAGAGGTCAGAAAGAGAGGGAGTAGCCCATGGGTGTGAGTGACTATATTTGTTACTTACTACTGACACATAGGTATCCTGTTGTTTATTTAGTATAGAGAGGACTCTTTTGGCTAATAGCAAAGTCTTGATATGCTGAAGGCTTTTTATCCCTAGACCCCCATTTGTTTTAGAAAGTTGTACAATATGCCATCCTATTAGGTGTAGTCCCTTCTTATTACCAGAGGACCAAAGAAAACCTCTCGAGAACTTCTCTAAGGATTCAATAAAACCAGGTGATATGTGTATGGAGCTGAGGGAGTAATTTGGGAGGGAATTTAGAGTGGATTTAATCATAGTTGTTTCCCCAGCCTGTGTCAAAGATTTCATCTTCCATACTGGAATTTATCAGAGATATGTGTGAGAGAGTTCTTAGAGAGGAATTTATAAGATATGGGTGCCCCAAGATATGTGAATGGAAAGGTACCAATTTCAATATTTAGAATTCCTTTTATGACTGACTTTCTTTTCCTACAAAATTTGGGAGGCAAATAAATTGATGATTTATTTGGATTGATTTTTTGATTAGTCAGAGCTTGATATTGATTGAATAGGGCTTTAATTCTTTTGCAATTTAATGTTGTAGCTGCAATACATACTAATAGATAATCAGCATTAGACAAATAGCTTATAGATTGATTCCCTGACTTAAAAGGTATTATCCTACCTATAGCAACCTCTTGATTTAGAAGAGATGAAAACACTTGAGAGATAAGGATAAAGAGGTAGGGAGACAGTGGGTCCCCTTGCCTGATGCCTCTGTTACTGTTAAAGTATGGTGACAAGGATCCATTTATGTAACATGTAAACATAGGAGATTGTATGCAGGACTCAATCCATTTAATAAAAGTTGTTGGGAAATTCATAATAGTTAACACTTTACTGATGGCCTCCCGTGAAATTCTGTCAAAAGCTTTTTCCATGTCATCCTTAAGGATAAGGAATTTCTTTTTCCTTTTTGTCATAAAGTGTGCAATTTCTTGAGCTAAGAAGATATTGTCTTGAATAAATCTATGTGCCACAAAAGTAGATTAGGACTTATCAATCAAATCAGGTAAGGCGGGTTTCAGTCTATTAGCTAGGATTTTTGCTACTGCTCTGTAGCAGGCATTGCAAAGTGAGATAGGCCTATTGTCAGATACTATGTTAGGGTTTGATTTTTTGGATTAAAGTGATAGTTGTTTGAGAGTATCCTTGTGGTAAGAGTCCAGTTTCAAAGAATTTTATTATTTCCTTAGTTATGTCAGGGCCCACAATATCCCAGTAGTGCTTGAAAAATTCAGAGGTGAAACCATTATGACCCAGGGCTTTTCCCAGGGCCATGCTCCAAAAACTATTTTTAACTTCCTGTTCAATGACAGGTGCAGTTAATTTATCAAACCATGAGACATCTAAAGTAGGAAAAGAGGGCCAATCAACAATGGGTATGTCTATCTGAGGTCCAGGGGCCCATAAAGATGTATAGTGGTTAACAAACTAAGATTGAATATCCCTATCCTCAATAAGTGTATTCCCCTCATTATCTCTTATTTTATTAATCCGATTCCTTTTGTGCCTAATAATGGTACTCAGATGAAAGAACCTGGTATTTTTATCTCCCTCCTTAATCCAGTTTACTCTCGATTTAGACCACCACTTGACACTAATTTGCCTTAAGTAGGCAGCATGCAAATTATATAAGCTCTTAAGTTTTTTCAGTTCCTCTTCAGTCAGTCCTTGCCTTTCATCTTTCAACTCAACATCTGAAATATCTTGTTTAGCTTTTTGAGCCATGTTCTTTATCCTCCCAAGGTCATCTCTATTCCATCTCATTGTATGCATTTTAATTTTTTTAAGGATTCGGAAATTGATTGTTCCGACTGTCTATGCATCAAATCTGTTGGATAATAGTTTTGGGCTCGTGGTAATCAAACCAAAATTGTTCATATTTGAAAGGTCGTGGCTTGTGACTCATAGCATTGATTTTAAAAAGGATTGGGGCGTGATCTGAGGTACCTCTACTAAGCGGGTGTAGACTTAGGTTAGGAAATTTGGTTATCCAGTGATTGCTAACCATGGCTCTGTCCGGACGACAATGGATTCTAGCTAGATGTTGTCTATTATTACACCAAGTGTACTATGTACCAACTAGGGGAAGGTCAAAAAGTCCTTGATTCTAAATAAAATCTCTAAAGGTTCTAATTGACTTTGTTAATTTGAAACAAGAACCGCCCTTCTTATCCTCTGGATTAATTACACAATTCATGTCACCACGCATCATTATCATCAATATTTAGTGAAGCAAGAGATGTCCATAACTGATTTCTAACTAGGGGAAGATTGCTAGCATAGATTGCAGATAAGAGGAAGGAGAAGTTGTTTATAGAGACAACAACATGAAGATATTGAGTAGATAAGGTTATTGGTGATACCTGGGCAGCACCTAAATGCCAAGCTAGTAAAATACCTCCAGAAGCCCCAGACCCCTCTTGGAAGCAGCCTGTCCCGTTCCTGCCTAACCTTCTAATAACATGTTCTGAGTTGTTGTTAATCGTATGTGTTTCTAACAAGACAATAAGATCCGCGTTATGTGAACTAATAATATTATGAAGTCTATCCCTCACCTTACTCCCGAGGGCACATCGACAGTTCTAGACTAAGATTTTTAGCATGGTTCAAGTTGACCAGTAGTGGAAGACGTCGCTGCCGCGGCAACTGTACCCTGCAAGGAAGTAGAAAAGAGATCAGAAGGTGGGATACACGATGGACCCTTACCCTTTTTTTCTTGTTGTTCCTCGCTCTTGTATTGAGTACTGGGGCTGGAGGTGAAAAATGTTCAGTGGCCTTTCTACTACGACGCGCCTCCATACGTGGCTCAAGGGCAAGATCAGGGTCAATCTATTCTGGTTCCTCCTCATCTGATGAAGCCGACAGCTCCACAGATCTCGGTGATTGAAACCTTGCTAAGACTTGAGATACTAGCTGTGTATGCTCGAAGTTCCCGATAGGCCGCTTCTAGGAGGAGTTGAATGCATCCGAGGTAGAGGAAAGTGCCGCCGAAGTATGCTTCGAAGATGACCTAACTGAAACATTTAGAGGAGGAAAAGAATTATGATCGGAAGTGGGAGAAAAGTCTACCGTCTGATTTGCCTCCACCGCATGAGAAGAGCCACGTGGGGAGATCAGAGGTGCCTCGAAAACCTCAGGCATGTGACCCTCCTCGGGTGATGTTCCATTCCTGTGGCCTTCGCAAGGTGGATTAGGGTTAGCCATTGTGAATGCATGGTGAGCAGGGTTTTGGTTCGGACGACCAGGATCTGAACGGCTCAGATCCAAGTTATCAGACCGAATCACATTTACCAGTTTAGGTTTCCACATGGGGTAATGAGCCGGTTGGACAGTAGGGTGATGGTTAATCTCACGCGGGTTCCCGGCGTGGTCGTCCCTGGCGGTGGCCGCTGCCGGAATCCTTCGACGCGAATAGTAAGACCACAGCCATGACCCGTAGAGCAGCATTCCATCCTTTCCTGCAGGGAGAAGATTATCAGGACCTTGCCTTGTCGTACATTGATCTAGGTGATGCCCTATATGCCCACAGTTAAAACATAATTTAGGCAGATTTTCATATGTAACCCTTTGAAAGTAACGGGATCCGTCCGACAATCTCACCCAAGTACCCTATTTGATCGGCGCAGCAAGATCTAGTTCTACACAGACTCGGCAAACCTTAATTTGTCTCCCCTATTGGTATATTCATCGAGCTTAAGAGGAGATCCAAAGATCGAAGCGATCTTTAGGATAGTTTTAGGTAGACCGAGTTCAAAGGAAAGGCCGAGAAGTTGCAGCCATACAGGGGAGGTAGAAATGTGTTCATCAAAAGGGCGAAAGAAAGATTTCACCAACGAGAAATTTAAACGATTACCGTTATAATTCCAAGGATTTTTAGTTAGAACTTTTAACCTATCAGTCGTTCTGTCGAATTTGAAGAGCAGGTATTGGTTGCCTAGCTACACGATCTTGAGAGGCGAGACTAGATTCCATATCTTCGGAAGATCTTTTCTCAAATTTCCAACTTCAGAATCGTTCCCCATGAAGTGGCTCATGAGGCAGCTTTGGAGTTCGTTTGATCGCTGAGCAGTATCTTCAGCAAGGATGGTGATCTCGTCAGTGGACGCATCTTGAATAGCTTGCTGCCTTTGCTTAGAGAGTTGGAGTGGCCCCGTTGGAGTACCAGATCCGACGATCGCGGACCAGCTTCTACCAATGCCATTAGGGATGGGGAGGAGAGGAGAAAGAGGTTGAGAGGATGAGGATGAGGGAAAAGCTGATGGGAGAGAGGGGTTAGGGTTTGGGGGAGGAGGCGGCGGAAAGGAAACATCAAGAGGTTTCGTCTTCTCCCTGGACTTCTTACAAGCTTTAGATACCTTCAATTCTGCTGCTTGCCACGTTCCTGCAATTCGCATATCATTAAACACTTGGAACACACATCTATTTCCCAAGTAGCCTCCTCCACCAATGCATCACCATGCCATCATCGTTCATCATTCATAAGTCATTATCACCACCACAACACATCAAAATAGTGCACCATCAAAACTGGGTCAATATTAGATAATTAGCTTCTCTCTTTATTTTGGCAAATAGTGGTCAATGGAAGTGGGAATTTCGAAAACAAGTTACACACAACTCGACTTGTACTAGTTTGTTTAAAAAAAATCGATTGCTTAGACAGTAAAACGTTATTGTATTTTGTTTTTTTTAATTTTCTTTACAAGGTTGTCAAAATAAATTTATACTAAGGAAATGTTTCCCTATGGTAATCTTAAGAATACTGAAACTTAAAATTATATCGATCCATTAGATTATTCAATAAAATAATTAATTAGTGATATACTTTTATTTATAATATGATAATCGTAATATAATATTTATATTATATATATTATTTAAATAAAGTTTATTATTAAGTTTATTATTATTTATGTTGTTAATATTATATGATATATTTTGTTGTGTCATATTAATTTATAAGCAATCTGAATTACTTAATAATAAAATAATAATTCATATTATTCATGTGAGGGCGACTTTCTAACTACCTATGAAATCATAATCTTGATTATATTTAGTTTTTATATTCATCATTCTAAATTTTTTATAAATAAAATATGACACAACAAAATATAGCATATAATAATAATAACATAAATAATAATAATAATAATAATAATAATAATAATAATAATAATAATAATAATAATAATATACTTAATACTAAATATTATTTAAAGAATATATCTAATATAAATAATATTTATATAAATATTACATTGCTATTATCATATTATGAATAAAAATATATCACTAATTATTAATTATAAGGAATAACAATAATTTTTTATTATTATTATTGATATTAATTATAAATATTATTTTATTATTATTCTACTTTGAAGGGCATTAATTATTTAATAAATTAATTAGTCAATTAAGTTTCAATTTAATAATATAAATTTTTAGCTAATAATATTTACAAAAGATATTTTGATAAAATGATGTATATTACTTAGTAATTTTTTTTATAAGTAAAAATTCTAATCTAAATTGCTAGTTGGACCATCTATACATAATAAGGGTTTAATATACCCTATTTAAGTAAGATACAATGTGTATCATATCATCAGACCATTAGATATGAAATTTATGATTAAAAATAAATAGTTTATTTAATATTCATATTTCCTACTTATAAATTTCAGATATAACAACTCAGATGATAGACTAAACGGTGTACCTTATTTAAATAGTATATACCTACATTAAATAAGTGTATCCTATCTAAACATAGTAATACAAGTTACTGATAACTTAATAAAGAATAATTTTTTATTTAGATAATATTGATTACTAAATAATGATGAGAGATAATTTAGTAATTGTCAATTAATATTCTAATTTGATCAAAAATATATGTTTAATAATATTTATCACATGAAAAATGTACAATGTCGTATTAATATGATATTCCTGCGCATTCAACAACATTAAAGTATCTACGAAATTAATAACAACATTTTTTTCAAAAAAAGTAATTAAAAAATGATTAAGATTTGTGTTTTTAAATCTGATTAGTTCAGCATGACGATTTGAATGCAAGCATATAATTTTCTTCCTATTCCACTAATTCGTGAAGTCGTCTACTTAAAAAAAACTTGGAACGAAAGGAATTTAGGAATTAATAAATGAGTTTAATAATGTTGTATCCGGGTATACAATGTTTATTCTATATATTAAATTCTTAATAACTAGAAGGAGCATCACCCTGGCGTAAGCCTGACATCATAAAAAAGTCAACTGACGGCTTCCTTAGACTAAAATTGTCGTTGCACGCATCAATTCTACCTCTATTCTTTCCGCTAATATTACAAAACATACCTTCTTTTCCTTTTCTTTATTATGTAAGAATAATATTTCATTTTTGTTATTATATGAAAAAAATATTAAATGCTTGTGTAGCATAAAATTATGATGATAATAAAAAATAGTTAATGTTAAATTAATTGGAAAAGTGAAAAGATGAGGGTGACAATCTTATGATTATAAATTCACAATGAAGAATTTAATTTAAATAAATTAATAAATAATTGTTGGATGCACAAATGTTATTAATAAAGCGAGGCGAGGGAGTGAACAAATTTCCCACCTTTGCGTTGCATGAGATCATGATGATGAGCGCGGGGTTGATGAAGCTGTGCGGCCGCACCGCCTCCTCCTCTTCTTCTTCTATAAATTCTGCCCTCCTGCTCGTATGTCCTCCAATCGACCGCAAGGCTTCTTGCACCAACGCTCACCAACTTTTCCGCCTCGCTGTAAGAAGCCAACGCAGGAGCATCATGGCCGATCATAGCAGCTTTGCCAACCCGAGACAGGTCGTCAAGAAGGTGCTCGCCAAGCCCCAGCAGGACGGCGACGGCGCCAATGTCAGGAGAAGCATTGGCAGGTGTGTGTCTGTGTGTTCATCCCATTTCTACATGTTCTTGAATCCACGTTGCATTATCTCTGTTCAATCAATTTTGTTTGGATGCGTTTTCCTGTTTCTGCAGTGGAGAATTGAGAAATTTTGATCCTTTCCTCCTGTTGGATGAGTTTTCAGGTACATTTCCTATGTCATCTGTTTCGGTTCCTTAAAAGTTTTGACCTTTATTTTGCCCTCTCTGTTGCCCCACCTGATCATACCGATCGTGCAGTGTAATTGGGATATCTTTTAACTGATATTTTCGCATTTATGATGCCGCAGTGTCTGCTCCAGCAGGATTTCCCGATCATCCTCATAGAGGTTTGTTCTTTGCCCATGTCAACGTCTGTCCCCATTTCTCTTCATATCGATTCGCTTGTTATGATCATCAATTGTTCTTTCTTCTGTAATATTTGCAGGGTTTGAGACTGTCACTTACATGCTGAAGGTAACAATTCAATACTCTTATTGTATAATCGTGACAAAAGAGAAACAAGATGAACAGTTTGTTCTGATTTTATTTCTGTTTAATCATTCCAGGGTGCCTTCAAGCATCAAGACTTTGCTGGGCACAAAGGTACCATCCAAACTGGCGATTTGCAGGTATGTAAAAACAATTGTTATAAAATCTTTTGATCATGTACAACCAAAACTTATCTATTGTGACTAGATTTTTGTCAAATTTGAAAAAAAGCTCAAAATTTGACATGTTGTGGAAGGATCATCCATCTGCAATTGCAAACATCCTCCTTTCTTGCATATTTTGCTCATACATCACTGTTCTTTTGCCGAAAGGAATCAACCTTTGATATCCGGCTAACCTCGGCTTTTGTTGCAGTGGATGACGGCAGGCAGAGGAATTATCCATTCAGAAGTGCCTGCAGGAGAGGGGGAGAACCAAGGCTTGCAGCTCTGGATCAATCTCTCCTCCAAAGACAAAATGTAAGAATCCAACTCCTACCATCTTAGTTGTGTCATGTCCGTCAATGAGAAGCTCACATTTTGCTTGTGCAATTGCCAAGGATGGAACCTAGATACCAAGAGCTACAGAGCAAGGATATCAGCAGAGTTGAGGAAGATGGAGTCGAAGTCCGGGTGATCGCAGGAGAGTCTTTGGGCGTCCGATCGCCGGTCTACACCGTGACTCCGACAATGTATCTCGATTTCACATTGCAGCCAGGTGCCAAAGTGCACCAGCCTGTGCCTGAATCTTGGAACTCATTTGTGTATGTTCTTGATGGTGAAGGCGTATTTGGAAGTCCAGACGCAACTCCTGCAACAGGCCACCACACATTGGTGTTGAGCCCAGGGGATGGTCTCAGTGTCTGGAACCAGTCAGTGAAGCCTTTGAGGTTTGTTCTGATAGGAGGGCAGCCACTGAATGAGCCAATTGTCCAATATGGACCTTTTGTTATGAACACAAGTGCAGAGATTCAGCAAGCCATTGAGGATTATCACTACTTCAAAAATGGTTTTGAGAAGGCCAAGCACTGGAAGTCACAGCCACATATGCATTGAAGTGGTGTGCAGACCCTAACATGTTTTCTAGCCAGCGATCTTGGTGATAAATAATTTGTATGCTCTAAAAAGTGTGTGATCCAATTGATTTTATGAGGGTTTCTAGAAGTTGTGAGGATGCTTTTTGTTTCATTATCTTTGTTTCCTATTGTAATTATTTTGTCTTGGATGGAGTAGGTGAAAATGGCAAAGACTTCTGAAAATACTGTGTAGTCGGCATAAATTATTCATCCATCGAATGTGTCAAAATGAAGAACCGGTTGAACCTATCAAATCATTGAGTCAGATCAAATAATAATTATAAAATAATACAATTTAATAAAATATATTAAATTCAAAACCATAATCTGTTAATAAAAAATGGTTAAGATTAAGCTACTTAGAATTAGATTCAGTACAATGCTTTTTTATTAATTTTAAAAATTTTTGTTGCCATAATTATCTGTTAAATTTAATATTGTCTTGATTATTTAATAATATTTTTAATATAATTATATTCATGAATTAGATTATATTGTATTAAATAACATAATATAAATATATATATATATATATATAATAAAAATGCCACATGTAGCATCCACAATTTTTAAAAAGACAAATAAAAATATCGTAATTATTTTAAAAGAATCTTAACTTAAGAAAGATGAGAAAATATGTCACATGAATTATTATTAAAAAAACATATAAATAGTTATTATATCAGTAATGCGCTAAATATTTTAAAATAATTATTATAAAGGAGTTATAAGTCAAGTAAATTAAGAAAAAAATTTTACTCTACGGATTCTTGTTTCCTAGGAAAATAAAAAAATAATAAACTAATGAGAATTTAAAAATAATTCTAAATTAATTTATAAGAAGATAAAATTTTAGTTTATTATTAGTTCCAAAATATTTGCTCCATGAAAAAATAGAAAAAAGTAGAAAATTCATTACTATTTTTAAGATCCGTAACCAAGGCAAATTAAGAAAATTTAAAATTGTAATAATCAACTAACAATTATTTTAAAATAGTGAAGTAAATTTATTATTAAATTTAGAATTATTATTAAAGAAAGAGAATTGATTTTCTTAAAGAATACAAACAAAGTAAATTAACACAAATTTGAATTCTCATTAAAGATAAAAGGTACATATCAAACTAAGAAAAACAATCAAAGATAATAATAATAATAATAATAATAATAATAATAATAATAATAATAATAATAATAATAATAATAATAATAATAATAATAATAATAATAATAATAATAATAATAATAATAATAATAATAATAATAATCATCATCATCATCATCATCATCATCATCATCATCATCATCATCATCAAAATATATTAAGAAAGTTATAAATTTAAATACTTATTTTTTTAAATTATAGTTTCCGTAAAAAAATAGAAATTAATAATAAAACGTTAAAAAGGGTTAACATTCAAGTAACTTAATATAAATTTTAATTTTACTTTATTATTATTTTAAGATTACTTATTGAATTTGCTTAGTAGTTATTTTTATATTATTTAATTATTAATAATTAATTATTTCAATTGAATATTATTTTGAATTTATTCTTGATAAACAAATGCTTAGTAATTATTTTGAACTATTTTTAAAGAATATTATTAAACAAATGCTTGATAAATATTATAATAATATTCTTACACAATTTAAGGAAGAAAACTTGACACATTATATTATTAAAAAAATCATTTTAATAATTAATATTTTTTGTTATATGTTATATATTTTTAAAATGGCTATTATTTTAATTAAGTCCTATGTCAAATAAATTAATAAAATTTTAAATGCGAAAATATTATTAGTTTGTAATTATTAATTCCAATTATAATTGGTATTCTAAAGAGTCTTATAAATAAGTTAATAAGGTTAAAAATTCTAATTCAAAATAAACTGTTCATTCACAAATTAAAAGTATTAAACAATCAAAGTTATGATGATGATGATGATGATGATGATGATGATGATGATGATGATGATGATGATGATGATGATGATGAATTTCAAATATTCACAATAATTTATTATTATTTTCTAGATTATATTTTTCTGAAAGATGAAATAATAATCATTTAAAAATGGTTGAAACACATAATTTTATTGAATTGAAAATGTAATTTATTATTTTAGAATATTTGTTCCGTGAAAAGTGTTGAAATATTTATTACTTTCAAAAGGTCTAATAAGAGTAATTTTTTTAAATTCCAAATATATTATATTTCTGTAGTTAGGCTAATTCCAAGTGGTATCTTCATAATTTCTCAAAATAATTCTTTTAAAAAAAGTACATTTAAAAAATAAAAAATAGTTTATAAAATCTTGTATTTGAATTTAAGTTATTAAACAAAGAGGATATTGATTTGACTTACAATATAGCACATCTTTATTTTGAGAAAATTTTATTGTTATAGTTTGAATAATTGAATTATGAAAATTGAGTTAAAATAGTTATGCTTGTTATTTTTTATTTTATCCAATAAATATCCATTCACTTTTTTTTTGTTTTATGTTGATTTTAAGTTAGCATTAAATAATTGATAGGGTTATCGTGTTGTGATATTAATTTCTATACTACAAAATAAATACTTTATGTAAAGACCAAAAATCTGTATTATAATTATTGAGTTGGAATGGTTCATATATATAAATATTTGTACATCGCAAAGGTTAATAAACAAGTATAGTTAAATCGAATAACTTATCATGCTTAGTATGTTCGTTTAGGCCAAAGGGAAAAAAATATATACAAAATATCTTATATAATTAACGTTTTGGATGAGAATAAACCAACATAATTTCACATGAGATATATCAAAAAATAAGGGTAAAATTGTATCAAAAAAAGGGCAAAATAGTGAAAATAAGGGAGTGATTGATAAAATATTTAAACTAGTTAAATAAACCAATTTGATTTTTATTTATTTGACTAGTTCACTCCAATTTTGGTCGGAACTTACTATTGAACTAAGTGTGAAATTAAACCATGTAATAGGTGATTAAAGGTTAGACCAATTGGATCGGTCGATCCAATCTAAAAGCATTTTCAGTGTTCCCCGATCGGTTCGTCAAAATTCTGTAAGGGCCTGTTTGGTACAGGAATAAGAGGGGAATAATCTTCTTATTCCTGTATTTCCATCCAAACAGCTATAGAACAATATTATCTTACCTTTTTCCAAACCACCTTGAAGCCCGTGAAACCACCCGTTTTTGCCCATTAAATAAGAACAATTTGTTCTTGCTAATGGCAAGAACAATTTTTTTGTTCTTTCATTTTTTTTGCCTTTTCTTAACTTACTTTATTAAATTATTTTATATTCATAATTATATAGTTAGTTAATTATAATTATTTTTTTAGCTTTTTATAATTTTTTCATAAAAGTGTGACATTATAGATGAAAAATAAATAAATATAATTTCATAAATATTAATAATTAAGTATTTAATTAAATTATTAGGTGATAATAAATTATTTTAAAAATAGAATGAAGAATCTTAAGTATTCATTGCAAATATTAGTTAACTACTACAATCTTATAATTATTTAGTAGTAATTAATTATTAATTATTTATAGTTAATGCTAACAACTTTTATCGTTATTTAATTGAATAACAAGAAATATATTAATTAATTATAGTTAATACTTTCTATAAATCCCTAATTATATTTAATAAAAATATACAATTAAATATTAAATTTATTTTTTTCTCAATTCAAGAAAACACTATCTATTTTTTTGTGCTAGCAATTATTTTAAATTGCTTTATCAAATCATTTCATATTTATAATTATATAATTAATTAAGTTTTTAGCATCTTATAAATTTTGCACAAATAGATGGAAAATAAATAATATTAATAGTTAATTATTTAATTAATTATTAGGTAATAACATGTTATTCAAAATAGAATGGCAAAAAAGATTAACTAGTTTTATTTAATCTTAATTAGAATTAGTGCCAATAGTTTTATCATTATATAATTGAATAATTAAAATTATATTAATTAATCATAGTTAATACTTACTATAAACCCTTAATTATATTTAATAAACATATATAATAAAATATTAATTTTATTTTTTCTCACTTCAATCAAATATCTGATTTTAATTATTACAATATCAACTAATTCATCCAAACACCTTACTAGAACATCACCATGAGAATATTTCACTTCTATTCTTTCCACGAGAACAAAAAAAGAATATTCCCTCTAATTCCCATTACCCTTATTCCTTTACCAAACAGGGCCTAAGAGTCGGATATTGGTTGAAGTTTCCTAATCCGAATTGGACCAATATTAAGAACCTGATTCACTTAGGTTCACCGTTTGGACCTGGCATATGTGCAACTTAGTGCCTATTTGACGTAAAACTACTTATAAATTAATCTTAAAATTTTTTCATGTTTGGTAAATAAAAAGTTATACTTATAAATTATTTGAATAAGTTATACTTACAATTTATAAGTTGAAAAAAAATAATCAGGATCTTTTTCTACTTATTTTTAAAGTTATTGACTTATTTTCATAATTAACTATATTATTTTTTTATTCATATTATTTTAATATTATTATCATATGACTATAAGAATATCTTAATCAATATTTATTTTAATAAATATTAGAACTACTTATTGTTACTATGGGCAATTTTATTCAAACATGTAAATACTTATATTTTAAAATAAATTTCACCATTTAAAATATTTATGAGTATCAATACTTATTAAATATTTTTTATCAGAAGTCTCGACTTTCAACCTCCCTTTTCTTTTTAGCGCTAGGGGTTAGTGTTTGGTGTAGCTATGGGAATGCAGCTTTGTTTACGACACAATTTATTTTGTGCTACTTTTTTCTTTGGTGAAATAATTTAGAGTTGCTTTCTCTAGGAAATAGACGTAATGCATTTTATTTTGTGCTACTTTTTTCTTTGGTGAAATAATTTAGAGTTGTTTTCTCTAGAAAATAGCCGTAATGCATTTTTTGCAAGAACTATTCTTTTTTTCCACAACACCGTACAACTAACTTTATTAAGAGAAAGTTGTACTAAACAACTTTCCCAAACACAACTTTAGTTTGCAGGATTTTGCCCACTTATGCTATTCGTCTCTTCTTCTTTGTTGACGCTGCCATACTCTCCGGCGGTGAAGATATTTTCTTTGGTAACTGCGCTAGACTCTCCAACGACACTGAGGCAACAACTCTCAATCTCTCTTCTCGCAAATTCATCGTCGTCGGCGAGGACACTGATGCCCAGTGTCGATTTACCATCGTCGATGTCACATTGACTCACGAGTAACTAGACACAATAGTCTAACTCGCGAGTTACACTTGGTTTCTTAACATTATATACTATACGGTATATCTAATTCAATGTTTAGTGAATGGAGGGAGCGTGTAGCGCATTTTTAGTGTAGTGCGTGTAGCGCAATAGAAAGTAATGAAATTATCTGTACAAAAAAATTTGAGCACTGTTCATTTATACAGAAAATATCGTTACTCTCTTATAAGTGCGCTACACATTCATTTTTTCCATATTTAGTATAAAAACTTTTGTTTCTATTATTGTTCCGAAGAATGATTTAATTTTAGGTAATGTTTGGTAATTAGAACCTAAGATTCTCAAAGTTATAATAAATAATTTAATTTTGACGATTCATTTTAATCGTGTTTGAATGAATTAAAATGTAATGATTATAAATATATTTCAAGGGTGTTTGAATAAAAAATGAGACATAAAATATAAATATATTTTTAATATAGATAAAATTTTGTTGAACTTAAAAAATTAGTAGATAATATAAAATTAATCTCACAAATTAATATTTCCATAAAAAACTTTATATATCACTTAATATTATTAAAAAAATAATTAATAAGTAACATATCATAAATTAATAATTTAATAATGATATTTTCATAAAAATGGTTTATTTAAATAATTATGAATTATACTAATAAATATTTTGTATTATAAAAATATATATATGGTAATAAATTATTTTCTTTAAAAATAGGGAATAATATAATTAAATAATTTATGAAAATTATTCTCATATCACATTTAAATTAATAAAATATTATAATAATAATTAAAAATACTAGTTAAAAAATATTAAGAGGATAATTATAATTTTACTATATTTTCTATTTATTATTTAAACATAAAAGATGAGTAAAAGAAAGAAAAGAGAGAAAAAAAGCAAAAAAAAAAAAAACAAACCTGCCAAGCGTAAAAAAAGAACTGCAGCGGTATTAACCCCAAATCGCCCAAATCTCTAACAGTGAACCTCTCTCATTGTTTCCTGCTCGATCTTCTCCTCCGATTAGGTTCCTCCGGCGATGTTCTCCTCCGATCAGATTCGTCGTTGTCGTCGCAGTTGAGTCTTCCTGATTTCCGCTTCTTTCCCTCTTCAGAGTTCAAGAGATCGACGTCATCCAGGTGACTGACATCTGCTCGACTGTTGTCAGGTGACTCCTCGCTCTCCCTTTCTCCGTCTCTCTCTCTGTCTCTCTCTCTCGCTCTGTGTCTCTTTCTCTCGCTCTCGCTCTCTGTCTCTCTCTCTAGCGCTCTCTCTCTGTCTCCGTCTCTCTCTTTCTCTCTCTCGGTCTCTCTCCGTCTCCGTCCTCATGTTCATCAGATTTAGATTTAATCGAGGAACTGGATTATATCAGTTACTTGCATACTCTACATTGCGTGGAGGTAATAGACACTTTTGTTCACTCGTCTTGTTATCAATTAACAATTGATAAACATTAATCATTTCTCTCTTGATACAAATAGTTAGGAGGAAATGTTTGGATTAAATGAAGTAAATTGTGCTTGCAAGATTAATATGTAAACATTGCAAAACGTGATTATTTTTTTTAAAAAAATGTATATTAATATGAAAATATAAGTTTGATCTTCAAAATATAACATGAAAATATGGCAAAAATGTTTTATTAACGTAATTATTTTAAATATGCACAAACCATGTTATATATATAAGAAATATTAGGCACGCTTTGGACCTTTGGATCAGTATCATATATATATATATATATATATATATAATATTATTTTAATTAAATAAGGGCAAAATAGTCATTGACAATTAATTAATTGTCAAATTCTAACTTCATCCAAACGCTCATGGAAATCCACCTATATAGTTCCTAACTTTGGTTCTGACTTTATCCAAACGAACATTATAATTAATCTATCAAATCAACGGAACTCAGAGAACCCAGGTTCTATATGTCAAATGCCAGTGTTTAATACCCACTTCAAATTCCATTAACTTATCTTCTCAGACTGGAACATCGAGGCTGCATCTACATTCCAACAAATTAAGAATTATAGTATCCAAAATTAGGAATATTCATCAGCTGGATTGGGCCGAACCCGACTCATCTCGTCGAGTAAGCCTCTTTTGGGGTCCTAAAACCCTATCCAACTCAAACTTGATTGAGTCGGGTCTTCAGATATCTTGTCTTTTTTTTTCTGGCAAATGGGTCCTTCTAAAAAAAAAAAGAGTGACATGGATGAAATTTTCATTTACCTCTCTTAAACTATCGAATTTTTCCTAAATAATCCATAAGATTTAGTATTAGCCACTTATCTCCCTTAAAATTTTCAAATATTTTCACCCCATTATGCTAATAGTGTTAACTTTTTCATTATCTTATATTTGCAATACTTTTTAATTAGAAATACCATAATATCTTCGATAAAAAACCTAATTCATAGTGGCCACATTAGTTTGAAGGATCAGATATTAAATTATAGTTTTTACAAAGTGGATACCAGCTTGGCATATGATGTGCAGTTTGCCATATGATTTCTTTTTTTGACATGTATGAGTTTAGTCGTACACCACAAGGTCAACCAGGCAACTGATGTTTTTTCTTTCTCTTTTTTTTTTTGCTTCAGATGTAGATATAAATTCTGTGGGTGATGTATTTTGGCTGGGTGGTCATTCTCGGGGCTTCTGCACATTGAAGTGAAGCCATTGGTGTGCAGTTGTGTTATGTAAATCAGAGCGGAGCACATTGGTCTATTACCTGTACGGTGTTGATTAAGCCCCTTTCTAGAAGTAATCGACCAAATGTCCTCCCTTGTAATCATGTTTAATGCCATTTCTCCAAAATCCTGTGGCCGTGCCAAAGCCACCCTCCTTTTTGCAACCCTCTCCAAAACCTATCGCCAACCTCTCTCCCCCCCAAAATTTGTGCCATGCAATGTGAATTCATTTCATACTAACGAAAAAGAGACAATATTTGTTGACACCACTCAATCAATCTCCATGCTTCTGAGGAAAAATGGGAACTTTGACAGCTTAACCACCTCTATTGGATCCGTAGGATTGACACCTTCCCTTGTGAAGGGTGTTCTTCTGGACCTAAAAGATCCTGTTGATGCGAAAAAGGCGCTAACTTTCTTTCATTGGTGCTCCCAAGTTAGGCATTTCAGGCATGAGGCCCAATCCTATTGTGTCATTATCCACATCCTTGTGCGTGCTGGCCTTCTGGTGGATGCAGAGGCGTTGCTTGAATCTGCTATAAGGAAGTCAATGGAGCAAGTCGGCTTTTCAGATTGTGGGTTGGTTGAGATGCTTCTCAGCACCTACGAATTGGTACTTCCTGGTCATCGTGTCTTTGATCTTCTCGTGCAGACTTACTCAAGGATGCGGATGGTTGAGTTGGCTTTTGGGGCTTGCCAATGTTTGGGAGACCACAAAATGGATTTGAATCTCATCAGTTACAATAATTTATTACATGTAGCACAGAGATCTGGTCAGAATGATTTGGCTTGGAAGGTGCTCGAGTATATGCTTGAGAGAAGAGTTTATCCTAATCGAGCTACAGAAGAGATCATGATTGAGGTAATGTGTAAAGAAGGGACTTTGTCAAAGATGCTTGCTACTCTGGATAAAATTCATGCCAAGAGATGTGCTGCAGGAATCACTGTTAGTTCTACATTGGTCTTCAGAATGATTGAGGAAGGTCGGACTGAACAAGCAATCATGCTGTTGAAAAGGATGTTACAGAAGAATATGATATTTGATAGTACCTTTTATTCATGGGTTATAGTTGCTCACTGCAAGATGGGTAAATTGAACTTGGCATATGAGACTCACGATGAGATGGTTAGTAGGGGTTGTAGTCCGAATTCTTTTGTCTACACCTGTTTAATGGGATGCCATGTTATGGATGGAAGCATTAAGAAAGCTACTCGGTTGATGGAAGAGATGGTTTCATTGGGCTTGAAGCCATATGATGTAACGTATAACCATCTAATTACTGGGTATTCTAGTATTGACAAGCTGGAAGAGTGCTTGAAATACTACGAGGAGATGCTTAAATATAAACTTCTTCCTAATTGCAGTGCTTGCAATCAGATTTTAGGTAAACTCTGTGAATCTGGGGAAGTTGAGAAGGCTAATATGATTCTCACTGACTTGTTGAGCAGAGGATTTACTGCCAATACGACTTCATACTCAAAGCTCATTGATGGATATACAAGAACCAATGACGCAGAAAAAATTCTTCAACTTTACTATGAAATGCAATATAAAAATATTAATGGCGATCTAACTTTCTACAGCTCATTGGTTCTGAATCTTTGCCGATGTGGGAAACCTCACAAAGCTGAAAAGTTTCTAGATGTCATGAGAAAAAAAGAACTCATCCCTACTAGATGTTTATATGATGCTCTGATCAGAGCATATTGTCAAAAGGGCAACTCAAAAAGTGCACTTTGGTTCTATGATGAAATGAGAGTAAACAAGTTTGAACCACATGCAGCCACCTTTATGATTTTAGTGAAGAATATACTTGGTTGTGGTCATTACTAATTACTATTTTAAAGCATATAGCTGACAGTTTGTCCATCCATGAATACTGTTAGTGGATATGTTAAACTTTTCACCACTGTTCATATTTGTTGATGTGCAGTAGTTTCACAGGTGGAGAAATGGCATCATTTCAGGTATACTTTAGTGCACATGTGGTTTTGATCCTTATGGAATACCTTGTATAATATAGTGTTGAAGTCTGTTCACTTGTTGGAAAGTAGTTCATGGATGTTTGCCATGTACTGTTACTAAGTACTTTGATGTTATTCATAATTTTCCTGTTAAGAAAATAGAACAGGGTAAAAAAGGATTTAATCTATTGGAACATTTGAATACACGTATTACAGTTATGCTCATTAGTTTTGACATTTGAGAAGATAAAAAATGTTCCATTCCTCAGCAAACTAAATTGCAACTTTCTACTCCCTTTCCTTTATGTTTAGATGCACATTGTGGTTCTTACACTTCTTTCTTTTAGTGCCCATGGCGATGATACTATTAATATATTGTGCAACATTTGTTATATTTCTGCTTCCTATTGCACTTCAATATGTGAGACTTGAGCTGTATTGTGGTACGTAACACTGTATATTATATATATATATATATATATATCACGAGACTTTGCAGCTGTTATGATTAGACTATGTAACTGTTCGTTGTTTGCTTTTCAGGCTCTTGCCATTATTCTTAATTATGGAAAAACTGATGATGTTCGCCATTGTGTGACTAGTGTATTACATGCTTCACACAACAGCTCTGCTTGCAGTTTTCTGTGATTATTATCCACCATGATATGAAAGAAAGTTTGACAACTGCTTCCAACGTATTATTCAATCACTATGGTATTTTATTCCAAATTATCCTCCTTGAGCTAATTTCAGAGGCGGTTCCTAAAGGTACTTTCTTTAGACATTTACCCTTTATGAGATGCCCTTCTCCGCTGTACAATTTAACAGCTGTGTGTATTCCAAATTATGTGATATATTCCAAATGATTCTCTAGAACCTTTTTATGGATAGGTCAATGAACAACAAGAGTTGGTTTTCTTCTTCTTTTATGATCTGCTCTTTCCTGATTCAAACATCAATGTTTCATCTAGCTTGTTCAAATTCCCCTAGAATAAGTATCCATAAGCAATTAATGATAAAATGGCACCTGCTGTTAATTTGTTGAGCATGCATATTATGTCGTTTAAACTTAATTCTGTGGTAACCAAATTTTTTGAGGAGTTTATAACCAACTTTATTCATCACAAGGTATGTGGGAAATCTAATAAAGTTTCCTGTTCATGTGACACCAGCTACTTCAGTTCCGAGTTAAGCAATGAGCATGTGTTGTCTAAGAGATGCAAACGGTTTATCAGTAATTTTGCAATAAGTTTAGAGAGGAGGCAGAGAGGATCCTCAGCATTAACCTTGTTTTATATATTTTCTTTGTTTAGTTTTTCTTGAAAATGAACATTTTAACTTTCGAGAAAAGCTGTTTCAAATGGACGACACTTTTTAGTTTCTTATAGCTGTAAAATCAGGTGAAAGAGTTCCTCCTTATCAAGCTTCACAAGGTTCATATGATCATAGTTACTGAGGAAACCCAGTCTGGAAAAAATATTCATTTGAAGGATGTTATTAGATCTTCTGGGAGTGGAAAACTCAGAGTGAGATAAGAGAACACTCTGTGGCTTCTCAATCCACAGATCTGAGCATGGCATCAGAAGAGCAAGCGGGAACACCAGAAGTTTGTCCACCTGATGAAGAGCAAACAATACGAGTCTTTTCTTCTTCACTCACCCTTCTCATCAGATGCTGAAGCAGGTATTATGTCTATTCTTTCTGTCAAATAAATTAATTTAGATTTTAGACCAAAATATCTACATTGTAGTCTCTATACTCCTTTGTTTGATGGACAGATTCTTTATTGCCGATTTAGTTCCTATCTCCCCCTAAAAAAAGTAGTTCCTCTTTTAACTTGATCCATCTTTTCTAATGCGACAAATATATCTATCATTTGGGTCATACTGATTTCTCCTCCAGCACTCATGATGTTTTTGTATTTTTTCATGTAGGTCTGGTTGTCGACAGGGCTTAGATAGGTGTTCCTTTATCCGACACATTGTTTTGACTTATTGGTTTATTAGTTCATTACTTGATCAGAAAAGTCAGATTGAATAATATTATTATTTATTTATATATTTCTGTTTATGATGTTTCCCTCATCTTTTCCTGAAAAAATAACAGGCCATTCGTTATTTGTTATAAATGTTATCATCATAGAATATTTCCCTATTTAATATTTTGGGGTTCAAAAGATAATTGAAATAAGCACGCCCTTGGAGAATTTCTTAGGATAGCATCAGGATCTCACGTATGCAACTAGGCACCGAATTAATGTTGTGCCTGAATGCTTTGTCCTCCACTTCCCTCCTACTCCACTTCATTCACCATTCCAACTTGTGCACCTTTTCCCTCTCACTCGTTTGTCTTGCCCACCTAGGCTGCTTTTGAAAAAGTAAAATTTGGAGTTCTCCATTTTTGGGAACTAATTTAATGTATTAGTTCTAATTATATTTGGATGAACTAAATATTTAAGTTATAATGTATGTTTAAATGAATCGTGTTATAATAGGAAAATAAAATTATCTTTTTTTATAAATAATTAATTAAATAGGAATATTGTAATAATTTCTAATGATATACTTAATCTCATAATGTTTTTTTTAAAAATCATAATAACTGATAGAAAAATAGTAAACTTATGAAAAGAAGGATTTTATTTTATGTATAATATAACAAAATATTGTGTTAAATCCCTCATAAAAATAATATTAAACTTAAACTAAAATATTTTAATAATAAAAAAATAAAAAAGAGTAAAGTAATATATTTTTAGTTGAAATTCTGCCAAAACCAAGACGGATTTTAGTTGCCAAAGGCATCCCTAGTGATTACCTTTGTCATACTAGTAACTTTTGTTGCATGAGACTTCCTAAGTTATCAAATTAGTTGTAATTGAACCATGTGATAGTAGTTATCCTAATGCTCTATAACATTAGAGCATTTTACAACAGTCTTAAACTGGAGTATGATAGAATGGGAAAGCAAAATGCACTGTGACAGACTGCATCCAAGCTGCCTTTTTTAACGAGCACTTCAATAGGAACGAGGCCAGACGCATACAGGAAATGAGACTTTTTGTTTCCACCGGCCAACACAAATCACCCAGGCATTCCTCTGTGCTTCCTCCATCCAGGCACAAGGGACAACATCACACCATTGGTAGAGAACATGGAACGTTCTGCTCCTATTCACTGGGACACCGTGCTGGGTCTGTTCGGCCTGATGTGTAGGTGATGCCTGTTTGGAGACTAGTTGTCACTTCGTCAATCAATGATAGAACTGTACCTTGAGAAAGAATAGGAAAATGGGGAACGCCGAAGCTTGTGATTGTGTTTCACTCAGCTGATTTTGGATCTAGTATTGATTAATAAAAGAGCATAGTTTACTAGGAAGCTTTTGTTTACATGTATTCTACTATGCTGATATGTATATATCCTGTACGTAATTTACAGGTTACAAACTCATTGTTTTGTACCGTCGAGGGACATGGTGGTGAAAGCCATAACGAGTCGTTTTTGAGCACCGGAAAACATCTCCGAATGATGATGCCGTCGCCATCAACTACTGGTTCTGAGGTACAACCTCCCATGCTTCACTGCGGCCGGGCAAGTCCTACTTCTCCCTCCTCGTTAACATGCATCGCCATCAACATGCATCATGATCAGTATCCCCAGCCAGCCAACAGCCATTGGACGTTCTCTACGTAATGCCTGCACCAACCACCCTTGCATGTAATAGATTTTCCTGCTCCTATGTGCAGGAGATGTTGGGTGAAGGAAGGATGAGGTGGGTCACTACACATTTTCTTCTTTGTTTTTCTTTACGGTTTAAAAAAAATTCGAGATACGATTATAGTACAGTGCAACACATTTATTGTTACCTTTTATTGCCAGATCTTTTTTGAAAAATAATTGGCCTCATTTTTTACTTTCAATTATTTCCACCACAATAGTATTAAAGTTTTTGCATTAACAATGACGCTTTTAAAATAAGAACTCGATTTTTTGTTCTTCTGAAATTCAGCCCACACCAATTGAGATTTTATTTCTTCCGCAGGAGATTTTGGACTGCATGCATGAGACGGATACGCTTGGGAGTTGGCACATAAAAAAAAATTTCTCGATGTTTTTTTTTATTGTTCAATGAACTTTATTTCCTCCACATTTCTAATTTTGCAGGAGTAATCTGGAAACAAGACCAGTTGTTGTTGCATCTTCGGTATGGGCAACATGTCCTCATTTACTATTGCCAAATTGATGCATATGTTCTCGCATTAAATAATAATTAGACGACAAAAAGTTTGAAGAGGAGGAAGGCATGTGTTTAAAATTACATCATGATCACTAAAGTCTCTTATGAGCATTATGTGAAAAATAGGATCGTGCTATATTTTTAACAATAGGCGAACTGGATATATACTGCACAGAGTTTGTGACGACTGCAATAATCTTTTTAACCCGAATGATGAAAACCAGCGAGGCTGAAAAATGGAATTCAACTATTGAAACAAAAGGAAAGACTGCAAGGCAAATTTACAGATAACTGCATAGATGTCTTGAATTTACATAATTTCTACTAGACTGCTCGATCCATTGATCATATTTGTAATCCTGTCACTGATTGTAGCTACATCTTCTGAACCTCTGATTCATTACTGATTTGATTTGAGCCCTATCTACTTCCTGCAAATCCTGACAAAAACCTACGACTTATCTATAAAGAGCCCCTACATGTCTGACTGAATGGCTTGAATGCAGGCAAAAGAATCTGCTCTGGATACTTATCACGTTGCCTCTTCTTTTGGTGCACACAGAAGAAAAAAAGTTGAGGGCAAATAATTTATCAATCTCAAAGTGGTGATCTACTTAATCAAGGATGATTGGTACAGATGATTAGCGGGTCTGTATCTCGAGTTGAGAGATGAGGGAGCTAGTAGTTCTAAGTTCGAGTCTCGGAATCGCCACTTTGATCAGAATTTATCCTTATCGCTTTCGTTCAAATATCGGATTAGTCAGATGTTAGTAGCCCTGGACACCGGTGGGTAGTCACTAAAAAAAGTGGTGATCTACCATATAGCCGCTGAGATTTTGGAATTTCTCAGGTGCAATCCATTTTTGTTTGTTTTTTTCATCCACGGTACAATCCATTTACACTTTCAGGAGAATCTTTATTGTTTCTTTTTTCTTTTTTGCTTGCTAGTTGAAAAGTTCAGCAGGTTCAGTGTGCAAGTAAAATATGGAGGTGAGTGAACAGAGATATTTGTTAAACTGGAGAAACGATGCACATAGAAAAGGTCATCACCAAGAAGAGTTAATTTTGTTTACCGGGAAGTAAAAGGATTCTGAGACTTGGAATGCCATAATATACTTCAAGTTACACGACTTTTTTTAAGCATTTTGATACCCACATGCTTCTTACTTAACTGCACAATTTAACTCGGTAATGCTTAAACGAAAGTGTTTACTTTGACACTTCCCCTCATTTGTTAGTCTACATTCACTATTTCTTTGGGTAATTTGACATAAATAGCGATCATAGCTACAGTGAATTATAGCGTCTAGAAGCAAATTATTTTGTGATTATTTCACTGGGATTGTATCTCAAATAGTATTGCAAATGAAGTTTTAATTATATATAAAACAATAAATTTACAACAAGAAAAAATTGTTTATATAACAATTGTATAATAAGCAACAGTTCACCCTCTCAGTTAATTTGCAAATTCCCTTTCCCTAAAAACCCGAAAATAAAAGAAGAAAATAAGCAGAATAAACAATTTTTCGGGAATTGCAGAAGCAAACGAGACGTTGCATGGGAAATTTACTTTACGCACCACTCCTCTCATTGGATAATTTATATGCGAAATTTTTTGGGTACCCGCACAGGACCCCCGACGTTTAGGATCCGATTAATTCGGAGCAAAAAATAATATTTTCTCTATAAATTTATAAGATAAAAATAATATTTTCTCTGATCAAATTTAATAATTTTATAATTTAAACTCAAAATTATTAATTCCCGATTTCTCAACCTACATTCAATACTAATCAAATCAAACTTGATAATATGCGAAATTAAAATGCTACAAATGCGTCATGCCGTCTTATATAAATAAAACGCACGCTTCCATCGAAAAAAATATATATGACACGCGTGCTCTTGGGAACCGCTTCCGCATGTATGAGCGTCTTGTGTCGTATTGTGTTCCACCTCTTGTTTGTTAATTTGATGAAGATTGAGAACCCGGCCAGACTAGTTCTTGTGCTGTCTCTCCTCCATCTAAAGCCAACCACCCTTATAGCTTTCCTAATCCCATAACAGGACGAAAAACTCATACCACACATTTCTTTACACTTTATAGTTGCATGCGTGTCCCGCATACTAAGAAATTTATAAAAAAAGATTGTTGCACACAAAAACAAGAAGAAAGATGTATAAAATTACATCTTTCCATCATTTTTCTGGATCGTAAAAGATTTTATATTTTTATCTGTTAAATATGTGAGTGAGGATTGATACATGCATATCAACAACTATATGAAATATAGTGTGAAAATCTTTTCGAAAAAACATTTGTGCTTTTGGTGCTTCTTAATTTAGAAGGTTTTATTGCTGTATTAGACGATAAAAAAATATATACATATTTATGAATTTTACTTTTAACTGAAATGCGTTTTTGAACAATGATAAAATATTATTTGATGAGAACTATAGAAATGATTGCAATGACTGAGACGACTTTCTAATGTAATTCTTAGAAAATTTATATAAGCACCTAACAAGTGATAATGACTCTAACTATGAACAATGGTGAAATTATACGGACTTCCATGCTTATATGTGCAGACACTAGAATAACTTTATACTATTTTTATATTATTTGGTAAATTATAATATATATATATATATATATATATATATATATATTCTTCTCATTTACTTTCTTTTTTATAAAATATGTATAAACTTTTCTTAATATTTAATTTTCTTCTTGTATCCAAATGGCCATTAAATTATATCATTATTTTTTTCATTTTAATTATAACTTCCTCCACATATCGAATCACTATATCCAATTATCCTATTTCAAATATATTAACTATCGAGTAAATCAATCATTATTTTTATTCATCTTATTAGATTTTATGATTTATTTATGCTTGTATATATTTTGACTTAAGCTTTACTTTCTTATTTATCATATTTTCTCTCAAATTAATCAAGTATCAATAATTTTATGTTATATCATTATGAATTCTTACATAACTTGTATGTCACTTTTATATATAATAACTAACTTACCTTTTATTTTATTAGTTAATCATGTTTTTTATTTATATCAGAAAAATTATTAATGTTCTTTTTCAAAACTTTCTCTTATTATTAAGTTGTAGGCTCTCTTCTAATTTACTATTTAATACAAATCTTTTAGTTCACTATATATATTATGGAGTATTTTTTATTACTTAGTCTTTTTTTAAATTTATTGAAATCAATGATTGTTTATTGAGATAAAAAATGTATATATAATTTATCATGGTTAAATGATACTTGTAAATAATGAACCAATGATATACATTCTTGGCTCTAGTGCTGATTACAAATATCCCATATGCGATAATACCTTTAATTGTGGTGCGTGTTATTGAATTTAAAAAAACATATATGAATTTTTAGTTGGGTTAAGATTCAAAACGTTATCAATAAATCTCCATCTCGAATTGAATTCTTTAAAGAACATATGTCTACTAAAATATGCTATTGTTAAACCTTGCCTTGGACTACTACTAGTTGTTATTATTTAGCAAGTTCAAATAATGTTGGAACTTGTTATTGGAAATCGGCTTGGTGAACATGTCAGGTAGGTTATCTTTTGTTACGACTTTCTTCATCTTGATCTTCTCATCAATACAGATGAAATGATATATAACATCAATATGTTTAGCTCTTCTATAATGCACTTGATCCTTGGCTAAGAACATTACACTGAGCATGAGCTTCATGTAGTACAAAGACCTCTATTTAGGCCTTTCAATTAGTCTTTAAATCAGTGCCATGCATTCTGTCACTATAGTAGACAGTGTAATCGATTTTGCTATAATGTGACTTTACAATTGATGACAGAATTGTTCAAAGTGAAAATATAGTTTTTCAATCAACATTTACAACATTATATGAAGAAGAACCCGCAAATATAGTTTCTCAATCAACATTTACAACATTATATCAAGAATAACCCATAATCAAGCATTATTTATCATTATTGTAGATGAGACAAATATCAAATTTTCTTCTTAGATACTAAAAAAATGTGCTTATTGCTTATCAATACTCTTTTTTAAAGTTGCTCATAAACATGCTAACAAGACTAATACCATGCACTATATCAAGTCTAGTAAACAACATAACATACATAATGCTTTAAACTGATATACAACAATTATGAAGATGTGCACATTAGAAAGATATAAAGTCTTCAAGGACTTTAATGTTGACATCACAAACATGAATAAAATTTTCTAGGCATAACTTCTTTGAGATAACAAGAACTTATCCTATGTGTGATCCTTATTGATCTTCATCCCTAGTATGTTGCACTAAGGTTCTTCATACCAAACTTTTCACTCCCTCTTTTTAATTGTCACCTTCACCATTCCTTAGATCTCATACATTCAAATTATGTGATTTCAAGATTTTTAAAATTCATTTGCAACCGATGACCTTTCTACCTTTAAGTAACTTGGCCATCTCTCAAGTGTTATTATTATGAAAAGACTTCATCTCCTCACACATCGCCACAATCCACTATTCTCCTACGCATGTGATGGCGTTCTTGTTGCAAAGCTCTTAAGCCACTTAAATGCATATACAACCATGTCCTTATAGCCGTATCGATTAGGATAACCTAACCCCCTATATGAGGATGCCCAATAGCAATTGGCATTGCCTCTTCTTGTTCTTTTTAAAGTTCTATATACTTCTTTCTTGGCCTATGAATTTAAATTTCCTTCACTAACATCATAATAAGCATGACAACACAATTTTTTTTAGAATATTATAATCATCAAAATTTCTAGTATGTATCTCAATAAGAGGTTTAAGATCAATTATAGTAATGAGCCTCCAATTCACTAAGTAACATATTGTTGTGACAAGTGATGTGTGCTAATTTAGTCATACTTTTCATAGAATATTTATTCTGATTTCGTCAATTCATTCTCACATGCATCAATGTCTATCATTTCACTTCATTTTAGTTTTTGGAGTCAGAGTTTGCTTAATGTCATGTGTTTTCATGTCCAAGACATTTGGTAATTGGGAGTGAATTTGAAGGCCAATTAATAAAAAATTCGAAAGTCACGATCGTGATGATTCTTTCATGCCCATGAGCGCAAGCAATCTTTTCTGGAGGATTTTCACGTCCCTTGAAAACTAATTTTATAACCGTGAAATCGACGATAGAACCGTCGTTTGTAACCTACATGTGTTACAAACATGTTGATCATATCACGACCTGTGAAAGCACACACTTTCGTGGTCGTGAGCGCGTCCCAGTTGAAGAACAATGAATATCATCACGATCCATGAAGGCATGATCACGATCATGAGCGAACCGGTGATTAAGACGAGTGTACATACGATCATGATCTGACGAATAACTCACGGGCCGTGACACCTAACGAAGAAAGAAACCTATACACGATAATGACTGTGACATCTTAGTCACGAGTCATGGAAAATTGAATATCACATAATCACTTTTCAGTCACAGTCGTGAAATCAGTTTTACGAGTCATGAAGTTGCCTCGTTGCTGAAGAATAGTTATGATCACGGTCATGATACTTTTTCGCGAGTCGTGAAACTTTTTGGGATTAATTAGGATTTTCATTTTTGAACTAGTTAAACCTTACCTTTCAGAGTTTTTTTACTTGGGATTAAGTCAAATCTGTTGGAAAACAAAGTTTGAGATGTTAGAACTCTTCACACCTATTGAAATATTTAAATAAGATACCAATGCCTAATTTTTGATATATGCAGTAAACTTGGAACTTCATGCTTCAAGTTTGAATATAGCCTAGCTTTAAAGAAAAAAAAGAAGATATTAGTGCTGCACATATTTCAAGGAGACGATCGTCAAGGTGTTTGGTTTTTAATTATTCTTTTTGTAATCTTCTTTCTCTAATTTCGAAGGATGAACACTATTTGTAATTTTCGCTTTATTTTCTTGAAGTGAATTTTATCATAAGGGAAAACTTATTAAACTGTTGATTAAATTGATTTTGGTTCTCCAAATTTTTTATGTGCATAAATGTTGTGTTTAATTTTTTTCATTGATTGATTGAGATCTTCTATTTAACTAGCATCCTAGAGATGAATAGTTGATTTCTGAATATCATTAGTTTGGAATTGATTTGTGATCTTAAGTTGAAGCATTACATGTGATACCTGAGTAGGAGGAACGGTCATGTCTATCTAGAATTAAGATAATCGAATCAATCTCGAGAGAAAATCATACTTTGGGTAGATCCTAATCCATGTAAGGATTTGATTGAAACTGGACTTTGATTAATCTTGTGGTGAAATTGAATTTATCTTGATTTTATTTTATTCCACTTTAACCCAAAATTTGTTGTTATCAAAACTTTCTTTTTTTTATCTTTAAATTGTTTTCATCAAAAACATCATTCTCTCCTATTAGTTAATGAGATTAGATAAACAATTAATATTCAATCCTCGTAGGAACAATACTTCATTCATCATTACTATTACTTGATACATACGACCAGTCACTAGTGCATTTGTTAGCGATTTTATCTGTCATATTAGCACGTATCGACAAGCTCAATACAAAATGTTTTGTTCAGACCATAATTCAAGTGCACACACAATGCTCTCTCTAAAAGTGTTCAGTTCACACATTCTATAATACCATTAGACTATGACGTATCTTTGACGATGCAATGACTATGCATCCGATCATATTCATACAAACATAACTCTAAGTCATTGTCTATTCGAAGGCACTTCACTTTCTTGGAGATTTAATTCTCCATTAAAGCCTTCCAATGTTTGAAGGCCTTAAATGACTTGCCCTTGTGCTTCATCATGAATATTCATATCATCTTTAGGGACACATTAATCACAAACATGAAGCATCTAGAACCTCCTGAAGAACACGAGGAATAATCAATATGGATATAGTCGAGGATAGCCTTCATTGTGCATTGCTTTATCGAACCGAAGTCTTCATTTATTTTGAACGCACAATACTTACAAAAGTCAATTTTGATATCTTCTAATCACCTAAAAGATTGGGCTTGGTGAGAATGTCCATCTTTTCTAACTAATATATCCAAGTCGTATGTGCCACAATTTGGATGTTTGTGTTTTTGATAAATAAATCATCTAGAATTAGTGTGCCTTCTATATGTGCAAGGACTTTTTCTTGACTCTCTTCATGATTGCAACATTACCTTTTGGTAAAGGTGGAGATCTCCAACAACACTAATATGACACCCTTTAGAGTCTAAGAGTTTAAAGATATTAAATTCTTCTTTAACCAATGTCATCATCAAATTGTCATGAGATCTGATTTATATTAATTCAATTTCAACTATCACGTAAATTACATCATTGCTTATAATGATGTTTCCATCATCAATCTTCTCATAAATTAAGAATATTTTTTGTATGAAATCATATAATAGGAACACCTCGAATCAAGAATTTACTCTCCTATAAACATCAAATGTACTCTTCTAACCAGACACAACAAGAGTCAAATCATCATATGTAGATTTTTTGCCTTCATATAACTTTAGCTTTCGTAATCTTATTCTCTTTAGGGCAACTATTCTTCCAGTTGCCAAGTTCCTTATAGTAGTTTTATATGTCCTTCAAAATTTTTTTTCTTGAATTTTGACTTTCCCTTTTTAGAATTCGAGCATGTCCCTTTTGAACGATGGTCACCAATCATACGTTCTAAGTTTCCATGGATTATTAGATGCTATATGCCAAAGTTCACGAGTATGGATACTCGATCTTACTTCTAAGCTTATATAGTCTCTTCCGATGATCATATATTGAACAAAATTTTCATATAAAATAAGAAGTGAAACTAACAAAAGTAGGGGTGTGCATCTTTATTCTTAATTTTTACTTCTATATTTCTTAATTCCATCAATACAATATTCAATAGATGAAGATGACATTTTAGATTAGTACCTTTTTACATGTGGAGTGCAAACAAGTGTTAATTCAACAATTGTTGGTTAGAGACTTTGTAATGTAGAGATTCTCAAATTTCTATTACAAAAAAACTTTAATAATCATCTCATTGTCAAACAATATCAGAAAGTGAGTCTTCTCATCTAACAATATCAAGTTCATGTACGTACTAGTTTTTTGTGAGCCATTCAATTCTTTCATCTTTGATTTGTCATTTGTGATATTTCGAGTAGCCTGAGGACTCCTTTTTATTTACGAAGTGCTTGCATATTGATCTGCAAGAGATTAAAACTATTCTGCCAAGTGAACTTTTCAATATTCATATTGTCTGATCTCTTCGCCTAATTGATCTTCACTAGCGGCGTTCGGACTCATTGTTGTTTGAAAAGTACTCGCATCTTGATTTGCAAGAGATTACAATTATTTCACTCAGTGAACTTCTTAATTTTCACATTGTGCGATCTCTTCGCCTACTGACCCGATACTAGTTTATTGGAATATTAAACGAGAGAAGAAGATCACACATAAAAAAACATGCAAAGGTTATGATATTTACACTTAACTAAGCTACATCCTCAAACGACAACAAACATATTATTTGATGAGACAATTAAAAAATAATTATAATAATTTAAATATCTTAATCTTAATTGTATGAAGTTAAGAGGGTGCCTTTGACTTAGTGAGACTGAGAGGACACCTTTAATTGTGGAGTAAGTTACTAAATTTTAAAATAAATAAATTTTTAGTTTGATTAGATTTCAAAATATTATCAATAGATTCGTATAGGCAAACTCTTAATTGATGATAAAAAAAATGACTTAAAATAAAGTTCTATAATAGTCTTTAGAAAAATAGAATAATGTTCAGAAAATATATTCAAAATAATTCTTCTAAGGCTCTGCCCCAAATAAGGGGACCCTCAATATTCTTCTTAATCCTCCTCCCACTTTGATCGTTGTCCGGGCATCGGAGGACTCTTATATGTTCTTCTAAATTTGAAAATTATATAAGTTTTTAGGTTGGTTAAAATCCCAAGATTTATCAAACAGTAAAGTAAGAAAACGTTTGTAGTAAAAGAAGAAATAGGTAACTTTTGTAATTTGAGCCAGTATAAATGGGACGAGTGAAGAAATGACTTTGTTTATTCACGGTTTGAGGGTGGACACTGTACTATTCACAGTCGGCTGCAGGACGAAATTATCTCACCATTTTAAAGTTGGATTACGGAGATTTATCGACAACTTCTCCAATTTGCTTGAAGAAAGAACTCGTTAGTTTAGTTAGCGGATGCTGAGTTCCTATTTTTTTAAATTAAAATTCTAATGTAATCTCTCTCTCTCTCTCTCTCTCTCTCTTCAAATTATAGTGAAGAAACTTCCTTTAGGAAAAAAAATCCAAGAAAGTATATAGTTGGCCGGCCCCTACATAGAGAAGAGAAGAAGCTGCCCCCTCAATTTAAGAACTTTTAATATCATTATTCCGTTTTGAGGAAGGAGAGGCAATCAATAGGATTGCCTTCTTATGTGGAAGCATTTGTGTCTCCCTGCAACATCATTTGGTCCCCTAAGCTCACATAGTCACATGCCTTCCAAAACCACTCAATCATTCACCTATAAAACCCACTTAAAGGTCACACTGCTAGCAGCCCTGTGCATAAGAACACACACGAGAGAGAGAGAGAGAGAGGAGAGAGAGAGAGAGAGAGAGAGAGAGAGAGAGAGTCATGGGTGGTGAGGAGAGCTGTGTGACTCTTGAGAGTCTGAGGAAGAGGATGGCAGACTTTGCAAGGGAAAGGGATTGGGAGCAGTTCCATAGCCCAAGAAACCTCCTGCTGGCCCTAGTAATCTTCTCTCATCCTTTCTTTCTTCCTTTTAACCTTTCTGTTTTTACTTGCATTTTTTTCTGGTTCTATGTGTCAATTTTAGTAGCCATAATTAGTATCATTTGCATGAGATCAAGTGCCCAGTCCTTGTTCACAAGTTCTTGTATGTTTTAAGATGCACCCAAGCTATGTTGCTCATAGTGTTTCTTCACTTGAATCATTCCAAGGCCATAGAATGTCTTTAAAAGGTAAAGACTGCAATTCCAGTATTAGTAGTAGTAGTAAGTAGCATGGTAATAGTAACAGTAACAAGAGAGAGGTGTTGTTGGTACATTTGAAACAGGTATGGTACAGGGATGAACTGAGCTCACTCCTTGTGGTATTGCTGCCAAAGGCAAACGACCATTTACTGTTCTAATTAACTGTCATAAGTTCCAACCCTTTTCATTCTGGCCTGTGTAGGTGGGAGAGGTGGGGGAGCTGTCAGAGATCTTTCAGTGGAAGGGGGAGGTCCCCAAGGGGCTGCCGGACTGGGAGGAGGAGGAGAAGGAGCACTTGGGGGAGGAGCTCTCCGACGTGCTGCTCTACCTCGTAAGGCTCTCGGACATGTGCGGGGTGGACTTGGGGAGAGCTGCGCTCAGGAAGGTGGAGCTGAACGCCATCAAGTACCCAGTCCACTGTTGCAAGGGCTCCTCGAGGAAGCACACTCGTTACAGCACCACCAATTTGAGCGACTCCACCGCGCCCGCTGCCCAGAAAACCAGGACTAGCAATGGATCCTGTGAGGGTCTGTGAGCTCTGCGTTTGCTGCTGGATGTTGTTTCTGTTCAGCATGTATACTTCCCAGGAGGTATAAATTATGCAGAACTGCTTAAGAAGTTTTATTTTCCTTGTTTTTTTTTTGGGTTCCTGTTCTCTTTTGCATTGGCACCATCTTGGGTGGTAGTCTTGGTAATAGACAAATTGTAAGCAAAAAGCTATGCAATGTAATGTTGTTTCCTTGTAGACTTTAAAAAGGTTTCAGATCATATAACATAGTTGAGGCTGCTACTTAATTATGCTTGCTTACATGCACAACGGCTCATAATTTGTATAATTTTAAGGGTTAAAAACATCGTTCTCTGTTTATTGAATTTGTAATGGATACGCACTCCATATCTGTTCTTCTATGGGGTCAACATTGTTGTGTTTTTTTTGGGCTGCTATGACTACTCATATCCTATCATTCAACAAGAGAAAAAAATGTACTCTTATTAAAGGTAACCTGCTTCAGGATTAAGAAGAACTGATCTCATAAATGCTTTAAGATGCTTAACTCACCAAGAATTTGATATCCTTGAGTAGAGCAAGAACAAGTTCTCACATATTTGTGTGTTCTTGCAATAAATAATATGGGCTCACATATGCCCAAAAATGAGTGTTAGATGAAAAATGTGAAAATAAATTATTGTTCTTGATGATGTTTCTGAATCAAATGAGCCCTAAATCTCCAAAGAGTTTTTCTGTTAACATCATCACTTTAGGCAAAAGATCTGGAAAGTACTATGCACATTTTGTTTTATAAACTTTTGTACAAAATGAGGTATGAGGCAGGCTGCATTTGCTCCACGAAATACAAGTTTGAAAGATGATTATATGGATTTTTCAAAAAAAAAAAAGAACAATAATTTATTTTTCTGCTACGTGGAAAAAATAAGCCTACAAATATTTATTAATCCCATTTGGATATAATGTGGGTGCTGCCTCATTTGAGGCAGCGGACTTGAAATAGGGAGCGTCAGATATGGCGCTCCCTATCTCAACCGTTTTTTTTAATTCACTCTTTTTTTTCCTAACCTAATTAATTCCCTCCTCCCCAAACACACGACGCCTTCATCCTCCTAATCACGCGATGCCTCCATCCGCCCCTCCTGCCTCTGCCCCCTTCGTCCCTCCTGCCACCATTGCGCCGCCCGCCTCCCCAGTGAGGCGTTCTTCACGGATAAAACACATTTATTTTGGCCGTGTGCTTCTATAATATTTATCTCAGTCAGCCTACTGGTTAGCTTCAAGGCATAGCAAAAGCTATTATGGGCTTTAAGTGTATTTCTCTAGTTAACTGGTAAAATCAAAATGAACTTCATATGGATTAGTTATAATGCCATATTGCTATGGAAACAGAATATGAGAAAGTAGGGTATGTCATAATACAGGCCTCCATTCATTCCACTATATTTTTTTACCCATTTTGGTGGATAGCTGAACATGTCTGTCCCTCACACTACAAGAGTTATTCACCATTTCATTTCATAAACGATGGTCTTAGCTTATTGATAAGCTAGATGTGTTCCTAGTACATTGCACATATCTGTGCTATTAAATAGACAGTATATTTGGTTGGACCTCATTGAGTGTGCCCCTTATTCCATTATGCATATTTTTTTTTAGAGCGCCTTCATTCCAATATTTAATAAGATAATACACTCATTGTTTTGGGTATCAAATGTATCCTTCAACTTAAGAATTGGAAAATTTATTGTCATTATGATGATTACCAATTGACTTGTTCACTCTGTTGTCGTGATGATCTGTGATATTGGCATTGTGGTTTTCTTCCATAACGTCATCTGTTTGGTGCTGAATTGAATATTAATTCTTCCTGTCTTGGAGTAACTTTTGTGTTTTGTTTTCTTACAGTCTCATTTGCTGAGTTGAGTAAGTTGCTTAACAAGTTGCAAAAGGATTTTTATATCTTTATAACTCACAGATAAGAAGCTTCAGTTGATTAGATATCTATTCCAAAGGAAATGGAGATACAAACTTCTGGGAGATCTATTGATACTTTGTTAGAAAAAGTGCTTTGCATGAACATCTTGTCATCTGATTATTTCAAGGAGCTTTACAAATTGAAGACTTATCATGAGGTTATAAATGAAATCTATAATCAAGTTGATCACGTGGAACCATGGATGACTGGCAATTGTAGAGGTCCCTCCACAGCTTTTTGCCTTCTTTACAAATTCTTCACTATGAAACTCACAGTCAAGCAAATGCATGGATTGTTGAAACATCCTGATTCACCATTCATTAGAGCTGTATGTCTCTCCTGTTGAAACATTATTTTTTTGGGGCACATGAAACTTTATTTCTATCATGTTATATATCTTGTTCATGTATCTCTGTTCATTCGAGCAAAATATCTGAGCGGCGGAGGAGACGCGGGCGGCACAACCCCGAGATCGGCAGACGAATGCCTCACCGGGGAGGCGGGCGGCGCAGTGGTGGCAGGAGGGACGAAGGGGGCAGAGGCAGGAGGGGCGGATGGAGGCATCGCGTGAGGGGATGGAGGCGTCGTGTGTTTAGAGAGGAGGGAATTAATTAGGTTAGGAAAAAAAAGAGTGAATTAAAAAAAACGGTTGAGATAGGGAGCGCCATATCTGACGCTCCCTATTTCAAGTCCGTAGGGTGCTGCCTCATTTGAGGCAGCACCCACATTATATCCTAATCGGAAACAATATTTTTTCCTAATTTCTTAACATTGTATTTACACTCACTGTTGTGCAGGAATATTAATATTCAGATGGGAACAAAGAGGCAAGTTCTTTTTTTGGGTTGAACGTTAACATTAAAATACAGAAATATTTTTTTTAAAAAAATGTTTTTTCCCTAAAACAAAGAGATCAACAAAGAAATTGGACAAATTATCGCAAAAAAAGAAAAAAAGATAAATTGGACAAATCACTCTAAACCAAGCTAACAAGAAAGGCTGCCCAGGCTGGAGTGGACTGAATTGGGCCGAGTTGGTCCATAAAAGAACATATGGGCCGGATTACCGTGCGACTTCGATAATTTTTTTTTTCTTTTTTTTAAAATTATTTCCCCTTCTGTTTAATTAATTAACTTTTAGTAGAATCGCTCCCTTCTCGTCGCATTCGACTGTGGTTCTCATTGAAGAAAGAAGGCCGTAGCAAGCAGCAGCAATGGAGAAGGGGAAAGGAATCGCCCGGAGATGGGCGGTGGAGTTCGCCGCCGACAGCTCTTCTTCCTCCTCCGCCGACGCCCTCCCTGATCCGCTCGGCTTCAATCGATCCTCTCCCGATCTCGTACTCCAACGATCTCTCGATACCTATTTCCTTTTGACGTTCGTTTTGTTGTTGTTTTGGCTGGCCTTTGGCGATTCACGCGAAGGGAGCTGGCTATTCGTTTGGTTTGCGCGCGATTTGTCCGAATTCCTTTCTCCTTTTTCTTCCTTAAATTTGTTTTGATCTGCAGGATGATGCGAACTCCAGCCGACAGAAGAAGGATGCGGAGGCGGCCTGGAAATCGCAGGTATCTTGTCTCTGGATTTAGATTATTTCTTTGTTTTATGACTCATGGATCTCCTGTTGATAGCACGGAGCAAAAAAGTTTGTTTTTTTTTCTTTTTAAACTTTATTTCTTTGGTGTACAAAGTAATAAAGCGACATCACTGCTGTATTTTGGTAAGCGAAATTAGGGTAAATGCAAATATATTAGAGTAGTACTTCATTAGGAAGGACAAAAAAAAGATGCAAAAACCTTTTTATGACTATGGTTCCTGAATCAGGCTAAGTTTTAAGCACTCATCTGAGATTTTAAGAATTTACATCTCTATTTGTCTTTGGTTGGAAGAATTTTCTAAGAAAGTTTAAAACTTTGTAGAAAATGTAACATTGTTTCTTTTCATTGACAAGTTTTTCATGGCTCTAATTGCCTTTTAGGTACAAGGATATTTACCACATCATTTTTCATAGACCAGCTGGAAGGATGAAGAACTTGACCCGCCGCCAGTGCTTAACTAGATAAATTTTTTTTATTGGGCCTCATAACAGTTGCCTAAGTTGATGTACTAGATACAAGGGCTTTGCATTATGGATCCATTTGATATGGTTTTATGGTCGATGCTAATTATTAAAGATAGCAATGGAACAATTATTTTAAGAAAATATGGTGTCATAGCTGGCGCCTGGGCCATAAAAAATATTTGAAAACATTTACATGTGTTAACGAATAGTATTATACATTCATGAGCTTGTTAATTAAGAATAAATTTTTGTTAGGTAGACTTAATGATGCTCAGGGTCATTTGCCTCTAACACTTTTTATTACGAACAAACATTGAGAGTAATCGTGCCTCGGATCTGATATGATTAGGTCTTCTGAAGGACAATTAGCAAAATGCAGACTGTGGATTCTTTTTTCAACTTCTTCACAATTTCTTATGGTTGCTATTTTATCTATTTCATTTTGCACTTATTTCATTCTTATTTAAATTTTCTGCTCTGAGAAGAAAGCTTGGGAAGTTGCTCAAGCGCCATTTAAGAACTTATTAATGATGGGATTCATGATGTGGATGGCTGGAAGCACAGTTCACTTGTTCAGCATTGGCATCACTTTCTCAGCTCTTTGGCAGCCAATAAGTGCTCTGCAAGGTGTTGGGAAAGGTTAGTACAGTTCCTTCTCTTATAAATTGTTTCTGCATGATTTAGAAGCTATATTTTAGTGATATGTTACACGTAGTGGTCATGCCTATTGACTTTAGGATTATTAGTAACCGCAAATTATTAGTTTAAAATTTGTAGGATCTCAAAAAAAAAGTAAAGTTTGTAGGACAGTAGGACTGACAATCCAAACCTGACATTGAGGCTTGAATCAGAACATCTGTCTTGGATGCAAAGCTTTTCGAGATGGCTACTATGCTAATGAAGTTTTTGCTTTCCCAAAGGATATTTCAGCTTCCATGCATTAGTTAACAAGCCTGTTTTGAGTATGTAACATTGCCACATGGCAGGTTATTAAGTGCTAGGTTGCTACCATAAGTACCTGACTATCTTTTTCCCTGCATTAATGTTGTAGTTAACTACTTCAGGAACGATCAGAGGTTGCATTAAAGTAAAGATTACACACTAAGGTGATCAAATTTTCAAAAAAATATCATTTCCTACAGAGTGTAGAATTCTGATATGTTTGATTATTTTGGTGTTGTATTAATTAGGTATATTGGCCGAGGTTTCTGTAGTTAATTTTTATTTATGTCTTATGGATATATTATTGTTAGATCCTGAGAAATTAGTTCTAAATGCCATGCTTGTATTCTCTAAGCTAATACTTGAATATTAACATGATAAGCTAGATATCGAGTAAGCCAGTTCATTTTCTTCTGTTTTCTTTTCTTCAAGTTTTCGGTCATCTTACAAAACTTTTCAGTCTTCCATTATTGGGTTGTGTCTCGTCTCATCTCCTTGGGCATGCATAAGGAGTTCTTTTCCTTATTATGAAAAGTCAACTCATGGGATAAACATAGCCGAATGAGTTGACCATGGTTTCTCATCAGTTTCACAAGCTAATTTGCAAATGAAAGAAGGCTACAAGAAGCCCTAGGAACTCATCTAATCAATCATATTGAAATATAAAGACAAGCCATTTCTTACACCAGCGGGATTTAGTCTGAAGGTCTTCTTTTTGCAAGAAAAAGGGCTTTGAGGAAACCCCCATCTCTTTTACAACTTTACACACCATAGCTTACAATATTTCAAAGACATTTGTATTGGATATTGCAGAAACCTAGATGGCAGGTGCTGCATCTGTTTCCTTTCTCCTTTCAGAGGTGGGATTTGTCATCTATGAAATCTTGAGGGTTGTTCTACTCGCAAATCTTGTAATGTTTTAAGTTTCAAAGACGTTTCTTGTACTTTTGGAATTTGGAAAAAACTTTGGGTAATGTTTACATGTGTAACATGTGTAAACATGTAGAGAGAGGGAGACGTTTGACATGAGATGGCCATATGCATTTTCTCAATTGACATGGTTTACACACTCAGAGTGATGTATTTTCTCAATTTATATTGCATCATTCCATTTTGTTCATTGCGATCTTCCTCCAACTAATTCATCTCAAAATTCTAACGGGCAAAATTTCCTTCTTTTTAATCATCCCCCTGTCAACCTCCCTCACTCTTCCTCTATTGTTGTTATCTATTCCGGGTCCTTTTCTTTGTTTCCCTCATATTAGGCTAGTGGTAACGATGATTGATATGGAGCCATGGAGGCCAACAAGTGACTGTAATGCTGTGTTTTGTCATTAATTGCCTTTCCCCTCTTCTTAGGGTTTGTAATCAACAAACCGTTCCTGCAATGGTGACTTGGTGCATCTTAGACAATAGGTGTATTAAAACGTTGACAAAAGCTCCCCTGAAAAAGAAGAAATTAAAAGAATGTTGACAAGAGAGTCCAGCAGATGCATGTGGATTTGTATGCAGAAGCATATAAGAGCTTATGCTTTCTTGTTTTCCTGGGATAGCTTATGCTTATATTTCCAGCAACAACAGCCCTTATAATGTTTTTGGCGAAAGAGGTAGTTAAATGGTTGTTGGATTTTCATTTTTTTCCCAATTTAATAGAACAGTTGTGCATACATTTGCTTTACCAAAAGAGCATTTTAGTCTCTTTTAGCAATGACATACCTAACTCAATGAATTATCTAATATGATGCCTCATTTCCTCTTTTTTGCAGTTTTTGAACCTTACAAAGACTCGAGAGTCGATACTCTTGCACCAAAATTGCTCTTTATTGCCCTCAACTTGGCTGGAATGGGGTTGGGTGTGTGGAAAGTAAGCCTTGTTTTTATGTTTGCTCCAGTATTTTGTGTATATTTATGAGTGTGTGTGCAAAACCAGTATACTGTTTTTCATTTCTTTACACATCTGTTTCTTACCAGCTAAACACATTGGGTCTCCTTCCAACGCATGTGTCGGACTGGGTTTCATCTCTCCCCCCTGCCCCGGTATTTATTGATCTCAAATTCATTATCTGATAGGTTTAGTTGCCTCTCAGGCCACTTATAATTGTCTCCCCATATATCGATGTATAAATTACTGATATCTTTAAAGCAATAATATTTATGACTGTTTGTCAGGCTGATGTGAGTGCCAATTACTTCATGCAGGAGGTTGAATTCTCTGGTGGAGGTTTTCCAATTCATTGATGCTTGCTCAAATGCTCAGCTAAATGCAGTAGTTCCATCGAAGCAAACGTTCGGATACTTCCAACCACGCTCTTGCTATTGTCAGGAAAGCTACATGAATTACCTACTAAACTAGAAGGAAGGAACTACGTTCGGGTACTTCCAACCACGCTCTTGCTATTGTCAGGAAAACTACATGAATTACCTACTAAACTAGAAGGAAGGAACTCGCTTGACAAGTAAAATATATTTATTCGAGGCTGGAGAAATTGTTTCATGTTGTGGTGCTCTAGATGTTGAAATTTCAACAGGTTTCTTGATTTCATAGCTCCGCTCAATTTGATACTGCGTCTACCTTTGAACATTTTTGGATTGCAATACATGTTAGTTTGCACAGACCTGTGCTTGGGTTTTTTTACGTATTCTTGTTTGATCAGGTAGAAGATGATAACCAATGATGATGGTATATTGTGACACATGATGCATGGGCATTGCTTAGTTCTACATATTTCGTGGGCAACTCTACTGTCTGCCACTAAGAGATAGATTAGTGTTTCGAGCGACCGCAGAAGTTCCTATTCAAGTTTGAATTCCATCCATTCGATAAAATCGAAAATTAGAAAAAAAAAACATTTTTGGTTGATCATGGAAGATACAACTTTGGAGAAAAAAAAAGAAAATATGAGAGAGTAATCAAATTTTTTTAGCTTGATATTCGAAACCTTTTAGGCTTTTCGGAGTCATGAGAAGCATAAATGGACTGTAATACTGATTAAAGTTTTAAGCCACTTCCTTCCAAGTTCACGGGACATGAACGCCATGAACTTTAACGAGCACACAGACAAGTCAACTAGCTACGTTCAACATATGCAGAATCTAAACTAACATAAATGTCACCCAACAACATGCAAGCGAAGCCTTAACTAGGCATCATATATTGAACATAACGGTACTCATCACACTAGCAGCCCTTGGGCACGGTGAGCTTGCACAGGGCAGGGACGTGCGTGGCGAGCTGGCGCAGGGTGGGGTTGTCCTTCAACTTGCACAGGCACGTCAGGTCGGCCTTAGCGAGCGCGGCACAGCACGTCGCCGTCGGCGTCCCGTTGATGGCCAGCAGGCAGGCCATGAGGCCGCTGTCCGTCATGTTGCAATGTCCGTCTGCTTTGCTCACGGCGAGCTCCGTGGTGGAGAGGAGGAGCAGCAGCACGGCGGCGAAGGCAAGAAGAGCTGCCCTGGCCATCGTGATTAGTAGTAGGATACTAAGATTTGCTTGTTGCAGTGGATTTGATGCTACGTACTGCTGCTTGAGTGGCGTTTAAATAGAGTCGAGGAACCAGTTTTTGTCATAATAATTTAATGAGGATCGTGTTTTGAGGGCCCGTGAGCGTAGATTCGCAGCGTTGGGAGACATCACGGGGATCCCTTAATCAAGTAACTAATAGTTAATGGTGTAATTTGTTCAGTGTATGGTGAAGATCTTGTTCGTTTGCTTTTGTCTTAGACCTTATTTAATTTGTCCGGCCTTTGATTTATTCAGAAAGCATAGGGAATATAACATATTTGGAGTGAAGAATCTTTACGACGAATTATTTTCATACTTTTAAAAATACAAATTATTTAAATGCATTCTTCTCCTTATATTATTGAGTTCAAATTTACTAATTCTAAAACAATGTTATATATTTTCTACTATTTATAGAAGAAACGTTTGCAATCAAATAAAAGTATCGCATTATAATGATACACATCCCTGAGTGTAATTTTTATTAATGATTTTTTTTCGCAGGAAGCTAGTTTTTATTAATATTTGAATTCCGCACATTCTACACAATCGGAAATTAGAAAGAGAAACGTCCTTTTCAGTTGATCAAGGAATATACGACTTTGGAGAAAAATAAGAAAATATTTAAAATAAAAACTACTTTTTATGTTTTTTTATTTAATTTTGTTTAGAAAACAAAATATTTCTCATTTTTTTAAGAAATATTTTCTCATGCAACCTCAGTGAAACAAATACAGCCATAACCTCGGGAAAAGAATATATTCTATTGTAAAGATTTTTATTTCTTTCCTTCTCTGGTAGAAAAGAACTGCAATTTATTTAGCATATGCAAAACTCAAGAAAAGGAACAAAAGGTTAACTATATCAAATGGCATACACATGTTATCAACCGGAGTTGATGTTGAGTAGTAACTAGTAAGTCCGTCCTCGTCGTGTTTAAGAAAGTGTGAATATTTTTGTTAAAAATCTTATTTATCATAGTCACGATTCTAAATGAACATTAAATTAGTCAAGTTCGATGATGAATCGAGACTACAATCGATTCAATGGACATAATCGTTAGCGTCGCATGAGTTAGAAAATAGACGTCACTTTCTAAATACTGGAATGATAATTAAAAAAATAGTATATACATATAATAAACATTTTAATTGTCAAATATTTATTTTTGATAGATCTTTATTAAATATTTATTATTCTTCTTATAGACATGCAACTCATTACATATTCATGAATCATAATAAGATTTTATACATCAGAAATGATCATCCACGTCCGTTTGGTTGAGATCGAAGGAAGAACAAAAAAAAAGAAAGAAAGATAAAGTTAATATATATTTTAATCTTGTGTAATAAAGGAGAATGAAAGTTAATAAGATGAAAAAGAGATGTAAGATATATTTAAAATATATTTTCTGTTTTAACTTTAATAAAATATATAAATTTATATATAAAAATATATTTGTCTAAATGGAATTATCATTTAAGTTTAATTTCTTTCTCTTTTCTTTAATTATAATCGGCTTTCATTCTCTTTCATTTTATTTTTTTTTTAATTTTTTCCTCTATTATCCTCTTTTTTTAATAATTGTTTAACTAAATGGATCCTAAAATCGAGGTGTATAACTTGATTGGAGAAAGAAAACCTACTCAGCATTTTTACTAACTAGACTGCTTAGCGGTAATCAACACATCAGATTCATTTCTGACGGTGTAAGATCAAATTTTAAAAACTAAAATGTATTTTAGAATTTTGATTTTGAACCTTCATAAACGAATCTAACGAGTTGAATCATGCTAAGTAGGCTCCCCGACTTCTGATTGATTTAGATATTGCTCCAATTTATCTTTAACACAAAAACTAGTCGGCCATATCGGTGGTGATATACCATTGAGCCGAATTGATCAAGTATTAATAGCCTAATATTAATAAGCATATAAGCATAAGAAACATCAGTAACCGATATTTATAGGAAAGCAAATTTCTGTGTTATGCTTGATTTTCAAAACCTAATAGGTTTTTTTGGATAGAGTAATGAAAATCATACCATTCCTTAATGAAGGACTGTTATACTGATTAAAATTTTAAGCCATTTCCTTCCAAGTTCATGGGACATGAAGGCCATGAACTTCAATGAGCACACGGACAAATCAAATGGATCTTACGTACGTACAACACATGCCGAATCTAAACCAACATAAATATCACCAACAACACTAAATGGATCATGCAAACGAAGCCTTAACTAGCTAGGCATCATTAACACAACGGTACTCATGATCAATAGCAGCCCTTGGGTACGGTGAGCTTGCACAGTGCAGGGACGTGCATGGCCTGCTTCGGGTCGATCCCGAGCTGGCGCAAGGCGGGGTTGTCCTTGAATTTGCACAGGCACGTCAGATCGGCCTTGGCGAGCGCGGCGCAGCACTTCTCCGTCGGCGGCTCCGGCGGCGTCCCGGTGACGGCCGGCAGGCAGGCCATGAGGCCGCTGTCTGTCATGTTGCAATGACCGTCTGCTGCGCTCACGGCGAGCTCCCTGGTGGAGAGGAGCAGCAGCACAGCGGCGAAGGCAAGAAGAGCTGCCTTGGCCATCGCAATTAGTAGGATGATGCTAAGATTTGCTTGTTGCAGTGGATTTGATGTGAGGTTTGATGGTACTGCTGTTTGAGTGGCGTTTAAATAGGGTTAAGGAGCACGTTTTTGTCGTAATAATTTAATGAAGAGTTTTGAGGGCCCGTGAGCTTAGATTGGCAGGATTAGGCGAGATCACGGGGAGCCCCCTAATCAAGTAATTAATAACTAAGTGTAATTTATTCAAAGTGTGGTGGAGATCTTGTTGGTTAGCTTTTGTATTAGACCGTATTTAATTTGTCCGGCCATTACTTTTTTGTAGAAGGGTCGGGAATATAACAATTTCGGAGTGAATCATTAAAAAAATTGAGATTTTTTATGATGAATTATTTTCATAATATTAAAAAACATAAAATATCTTAAATATATTCTTCTCCTCTTGATAATGATGATTATAAAATCTAAGCTCACTAATTACACAAAATTTTCTTTTATATATTCTTTACAATCATGATTGTTAAGATCATGATCTTGATCGTTAGATCACACGGTGTTACGATTCTACGCTCAAATTCGTAAGATTAATTGGATTAATAAGATTGTAATATATTATACTAATTAAAGATATATTTTTATACTTTCTTCGAAGGAAATATCTGTTATAATGATATTGTATTTTTAGAAATATAGTTTTAAAGCATAAAGGAAGTGAAAAAGATAATAAATGTTAAAGTTATTTAAAAAGTGCTAAAACAATGATCGGATATACTTATACTTTTAATGGTCACGCATTTAAGAATATATATATATATATATATATATTTATATCTTTAGGAAATATAAATTAAAATAAGAATATATTACATTACATTTATAGAACTTTATTTTTAAGTATGTAAATTTCTTAAAGTGACACAAAATTAGATATATTTAAGAAATAATGTGATATATGCATATTTCAATACATATATATTTTTTAAAAAAATATTTATAGATAAAATCTTGTGTATCTTGATAATGCTAAACATTTCGAGATGGTCTGAATATAAATTCTATTAATGTTTTTTTTTCATCTTTTCTTATATTATACATATTAGGAGAAATCTTATAATTTAAAAAAATATCCTTTTATTATTTCAGATCTGTCTCAAGTGGCCAAAGTAGTGGATCTGGAATTAAGAAGAATTCTTTTGAGCCATGAGTCATCTGTATATAATTTTCTCTACCTAATTCATTTGTTTTATGTGAAAGCATATGAAGAGCGAGCATTAGTTTGCATGTTCTCTTCGGCGGCACTTGTTACCAAAAATAAGATTCTTTTTTCTCATTTGAGACGTGCCCAAGAGAACATTCTGATTTCTGACGAAATAAATTCTCTCAAAAATACTTATCGATATTTCTGAGAAAAAAATTATCCCTCAGAAATTCTGACGGGTAAGAAAACTGTCAGAATTTCTAAGGGGAGCATTTACCCATCAGAAATTTCTGACGGGTCTCTGGACCCGTCAGAAAACTCTTGACGGGTTACTTACCCGTCAAAATGTTTCCGTCAGCCCACGTGAACTTCTCTTCCGCTCGTGACCCGCCACCCGTGAACTTTACCCCGTGACCAGTCACGGGGTAAAAATTTATGTCAGGTCAAATGAACCGTCAGAAATTTTTTGATGGGTCAGCTTTCAAAAATTTCTGACGGGTTGTCCATCCCGTCAAAAAATTTCTGACGGGTTAGGCAACCCGTCAGAAAATTTCTGACAGGTTGTCTAATCCGTCAGAAATATTCTGACACACCAGCCCCCCATGACTTCTCTTCCGTTCACCTGTGACAGCGTCCGTGAGTCGGACAATTATTTTTATATCTGACGGACGTTTTTCTTCAGAAAATCCGTCAGAACTCTGCGAATAAATCTCCCCGCTCCCCTTTTTTCCCTCTTCCCACTCACGATTTCGGCGCGCGCTCCTTCTTCTTCTCCGACTTCTTCTTCATTTTCTCCGGCGGTGATCATTTCTTTCGGCAAAAAAAAGGAAATTTTCTCCGGCTTGTTCTTTATTTCTTTCGGCAGGGGCGGTGGCGGCCCCTGCGCAACCTCGCCGCTGTCCTTGCGCAACCTCACGCAGTCTGCGCGACCTCGCG